>PVJH01009441.1:0-79115 GCA_004026705.1 Nesogale talazaci
TGCAAATCAAAAATGAATCCCGATGAATCTGAAAAAATGAGAATGGAGAAATACATTCACTACAATCCCAAACTAACATGCAATCTAATTCATCCCCAAGATAGAAAGGCCCGCCTTCCTCCAATAAAATAGCCAACATCACAGGTAGGTGCAATCTGGTAAATCCTACCACACAGATAACAGATAAATACATTTTGAATTAAAAGTAATAGAAACTGTCAGTTGCAAAAAACACTGAACACCTTAATTACATTAACTTGCCTAGTGATCTGACTTCTTTATTAATTAGCCTACCTCCATTAATAAGGTTCTTAAAGAATGGGGCAAATAAGTAGCTCTCGCAGGAAAAATAAAACACTAAAAAGTCAAAAGTCTGAAAACGTGAGCAAGGTTGAAGAACTACAATAACTTCACCACATAAAGTGACTTCCATTTTCCAGACTGCAGCACTGCACAATGCTTGATGATACGGAGAGAACCTTTCCATCACACTGTGGAAAACCTAGCCCAATGTGATTAATTACAAGAAAGACTTTGGCTTCCTTGGACTTATGGAGAAAAGCTCTCTGCAAATTAAATCCACGAGGTGAACTGTACAAGATCTAAGATTACACTGGCATTCACACTAGACAGTTTTGCTTGTTTAATTCATAAAATGCCATCTCAGGAAACGGGTCAGATGTATGTATTTCAGAATGTAATGTACATGTTTATCTATTACCTGGAGCATCTTATGATAAAATGCAGTTATGACTCAGCAGTCAGGCCTGAGATTTTTTTCTTCCAAGTGATTGCAAAGTAGCCAGGAGTTAGAATTTCAACAAAACAAAACAAGTAAAAGTGGAAACTAGGAGGAAATGAGGAATTCATAATACAGAACATTCTGGCATATTTTTCAATGATTATTACAGGCGTATTTTAATTAGAGCATCTGTTAGCAGACCTCACCATTTTCCTGGCCTTTCAGGTGTCTCCTCATTGCTATGGAAGACGGAGAGCATTACACTATGGTTTTGAAAAAGGGAAAGGAGGATCAGAACTGAGCCCGTGCGTGCCAAGAGACGCCAGTCTTGCTAATTCCCAACAGGCCAGGAATTAATTTAAGTTTAACCTCTGTAACACTGGCAGCTTTCAGACCGTTAACTGATGAAAAACAGGGTTGAAGTTGCACCAAACCAGTATTTAAAACGGAATCTCCAGATGATTAAATATTTAATTCCCAATTATTTTAAGTGAAGACACCATATTTAAAGCGAAAATTCAAGACAGCTAAAACGGCACTAGACTTCTAATACTTTTATCTAGGTACCTTTTCAGAATTACCATAAACCCACTGCCACCAAGTTGATTCTGACTTGGTGAGGTTGGAGGGCAGAGTGTAATTGCTTAATCTACCACACCACTAGGGCTCTATCAGAATTCTCATGAATGCCCCCCCCCCAAAAAAAAAGGATCCTCATGAAAATCAAAAGGAACTAAATTCATTGCCATGGCGGCAGTGTGCACTCAGAGCAAGCCTATAGGGCAGGACAGCACTGCTCCTATGGTGTCCAAGACTCCTGCTGCATCCAGGAGTAGACAGCACCACCTTCCTCCGAAGAAGAGGCTGGTGCTGCAAACTGGTGCCCGTGCAGAGGGTAGCCCACCTTGTAATCACTATGCCACCACAGCTCCACAGGTGGCTGAAAGAGAGAGCGCTCACGTTCAAACATGCTTTGCCCCCAAAGAACAGTAAGACAACATCAATGATGTCAGTAGTGCACTCATTAAAAAAAAAAATCAAACCACCTCTTTTTTGGTCTATGTTTAAATGGATATTAGCATCATCTCCATAAACATCATCTAACTCCAGATAGCAACAACAACAGAAACCTCAATGAGTACTAAAACAAATTAGTATTAAAAAATTAATATTAATTATTTTCTGGGTATATAGCTGGCATTTCAAATAAGTTAAAGATTGAACATACATAAAGCAGTTATTTCAGTAAGGCTCCAAGCAATTTTAAAAATGACACACTCAAACTGGAGTATCAAAGGAGTTTAATAAAGGGATTATTTTCAGGTGTGCTAGGAAGGGGGGAGAGGGGGAGGGAAGGAGAGAGAGAGAAAGAGAGAGAGAGAGAGAGAGAGATGTGCAGAGGGAGGGCAGGGAAAACACAAGTTACGGAACAGCATTCGCTGACCAAAGACAGGAAGGTGTGCTGTCACACAGAGATTCGAAGGGTGTTAAGGGAGTAGCACAATGACTGGCATCCAGAGATGGAAAGATCCTCATCTTTGTTTCATCTGGTATGGAAAGGGCCAGCAGACAGTCACTGTTACCTTTGTTCAACGAGCACAGTCAGCTCTCAGTGGCACCAGGGAACTACTGGGTGTGAGTGAACCCCCATTCTCCTCCCTGCCTCTGACCTCCTGCCAGTCCTGTGCTAACGCCCAAGCCAAGCAGAAGACAGAAGGCAAAGGAGCTACTGAGGAAGCTGGCCAGGTCGGCATCCAGGGACCGCATGCTAATTCTGTACTGATGTTCTTGTCAAGGATTGAACTGCGTCTCACACGAGTGTGTCACTCAGTTAGGTCATGAGTCCCAGTACTGTGTGGTTGTCCTCTATTTTGTCATCTGATGTAATAATCTCTGCCTCTGATCAATGAAGCGGGGGTAAGTCCTGTTAAAAATATTAGGTCAGGCTTGTTGAGCCAAGGAGGCAATAGAAGGGTGGGATTCAATTCAGTTCTATTCAATTCACAGTGCAGCATCCATGTGAAGGGAATTTCCTTGGGAAGTGGCTTGACCGCCCCCAAGAAAGAAGAGCCCACCTTTTGGACCAGGGTCGCATGCTAAGAACCTCCTAAACCCAGGGGAAGGTTGCCAGGACACACAGATCTTGTAAGGAATCCTGAGCCCACAGACATCAAAAGGAGATCACGACCTTGTGCTCCAGAGCTGACAAAGAGGAAAGAAAGGCTTCCCCTAGAGGCCACGCTGCATTCAGACTTCTGGAATCCTGAACTGTGAAAGAAGACAATTCTGTCTATTAAAGGCAGCCACTCATTCACATGTGGTATTACTGTTTAAGCAGCACTAGATGCCTACAACAATTATGAAATATGAGCTCATCCCAAACAGAAGAGCAAGAGTCTAACATCTTAATGTGGCTAACACTGCCTCTCTCTCTTTTATGTCCCAGCAACAGTATTTGGTGAATTAACAATTCTATTTCTTCATGCAAAAAAAGTCTCTGACTGACTTAATAACAACTGCTGGCAAATGATTATTTAAGTGTAACAGACGAGAATGTCCAACCTCAGATATGTATTTTTTAAGCACTATGTTCCGGCAGTACTCCAAAAAGGGTATGAGGGGAAAGGCCAGTTGCTGCTGCCTCTTAGGGATCACTCATCACTGTGCCGCCATCTCTGCCACTGCATGGCGGCCATCAGCACTCACATGGCACGCGTCAGTCTGTAAAGCATCAGTCTACAAGCATGGCCAGACTGATGCTGAGGTGGCTGCAAATGATGCAGCTGTTGGGGCTTATTCCAAAAATAAAGAGGTTGCTGGACAAGGGAAAAAATAGTAGAATAGCAAACATTCGTCCTACTCCCACCACCGGAGAGCAGCGATGCCCCCCCTCCCCCCCCCCAAAAAAAGGAAACATTCGTGTAAATAAAGCAGCCCCCTTGACAGAAGCCAAAAAAAAAAGACAGTCCTTGGAACTGGCTTCTCAGCAATTAGCTTTGAGAGGGAAAAATCAGCAGGCTCCTGGAAATACACAGAGATCCTCAAAAAGCTCCTGGAAAGCACTTCTTACGAAGGGGGGGGGGGAAGACTATTCATGATTTCCCAAATGTCTTATACCAAAATAAACTCGTACTAACTTATTCTAACATGTCTGAAGTGGATCTAGTTTCAAGCATATAAGAAAAACGACACCAGTTAGAAGCGAGTCCCTAGGAGAGAGAGACAGAAATTCTGCCAAAACTGAAGCAAAAACAAACATCAAATTTACAGTCAAGCAAGGGAAAAGTAGTCAAATCAATGGTCTTATGAAAAGTTTATGGAGTCAGTGCTCCTCCAAAATCAGCATTTTATAAATGACAAGTTATTTAAAGAAGAGAACTAGTGTTGAAGATGAAGATCCCAATGACAAACGGTGAATATCAATTTGCAGGAGGAAAAATTAATCTTGTCCTGCCCTTGAAAAAGCCCCACATTGAACAGCTGAAGCAGCAGTCAGCACCACAGACGTCCCCCTTGGTCTCGCTCACATATGCTAACTGAAAAGCTGAAGCTGAGCAGACTTTCTGCTTGATAGATGCAAAACACTTGCTCCCACATCGGCTACAGACAAGGCAGAACCTTGCAGGGGAGTTTTACACAAGTGGGATCGAGATTCTGTAACAGGGCTTTACCAGGGAGATCCTGCAGAAAAAGCACAATCAAAGTCATGGCTACAGAGGCAGAAGTGGTCCAATCTGGACAAAAGCGGCCGATCAGAAACAGAGGTCATGGCAACAAGCTCAAGGCATCTGCTTCATGACCCTCTTGAGAGTTAAAAAAAAAAAAAATCAACATCTGCTGTTAGCGGAGTTAGTCAAGGTTTTCATAGAAGAATGCCTGCAAGCTTCACCAGAGAGGGCACAGCAGGCACTGCCAAGGAGCTTTGCAGGGATGCTGGATGGGAGAGCACTCAGAGGCTTAGCAATAGCAATAGAAGAGGCAGCTAGAGCTGGGCTGAAGAAATGCTTCAAAGTGCAATTCGAACACCAAAGGTTAGTGAGGTGTGCTCGTTACAAAAGGGCACATTTCTTAAACTAGGAGTCTTGTTCAAAACCCGCCTTCTGGTATTCTGGCCTCCTTTTCTGAACTATCTATTCCTGAGGGGGGCAAGGAGTGTGTGTTGGGGGCTGGGGTGGGGAAGAACCATTAATATACAGAGTAAATGCAGAATACATGCCAATTCCTTCCCCAAGATTCCCCAATAATTGGCATGCCTTTCAGAAATGTGAGGGGTGGCCTAACGGACAAAGGACTGAGCCAAGTACGAATGGCCAGTTAGTGCTGGCTGTGTCACTGATTCCCTATGTGACATGACGCAATTCAGTTCACCTCCCTCCAACAGTTCCCTCATCTGTACAACGGGGAACAGATTTTATCTTTGACCTGTCTACCTCCCAGGGTTGTTGTGAGGATTAATGAGATAACAAGACGTGAAAGGGTTGACAAGTTTAAAATTACTAGTCACCACTAAGTTATGAATGCCCATAACCTGGGCAAAGGTCTATTAGGTTACAAACCACAGATCACAGCTTGAACCCTTCCTTTCCCAGTTTCATTTTCTATTTGACTGCTTCATGGAGCTCGAATTCTTCCCTTTTTTTTTGGGGGGGGGGGGGAGAGAGGCATCACTGCCCTCTGGTGGGAGTGGGAGGCCCAGTCTTGCTCCTGGAGAGCTGCTGCTGGATTTGAACCGCCAAGTCAGTGGGCCACAGTCCCGCACTCAACCACTATGCCACTGGGGCTCAGCCCAGACTTCTTTCTTTTGATGATCCCTCTATAAGGAGTGTGGAGGAACCCTGGGGGCACAGTGGACTAAACACTTGGCTACTAGCCAAAGGTTGGTGACTGGAACCCACGGGGGTGTGGGGGTGTATTGTTGACAGTCAACTCTTGTAAAGATTATAGCCCTCTTGGTCCTTTAAGCCTAACTTCAGAATAGTCACTCCAGGTTCCCAAAGTATTTCTTCTGGGCATTTCCACACCCATCATTCAGTGTTCTCTGGTAGGGTCATGGAAGTTCTTCAAGGATTGGAAGTATGATTTTCACTCACAACAGGTGTTTAGCAAACACCAACAGATATTTGTGGAGGGCTGAGCCCCGGTGGCATAACTGGTTGAGTGCGGGACTGTGGCCCATGGGCTTGGCAGTTCAAATCCAGCGGTGGCTCTCAGGAGCAGCGCTGGGTAGCTCCCACGACGCCAAAGGGCAGTGATGCCCCTCAAAAGCCAAAAACAAAAAAACAAATATTTGTGAAGAGATACTATTGGCTCCCCAGTTTTGTCATTACAGACATTGAATTAGTTAAGATTCACTAACTGTTGAGTGTTGTGGATGAGGCCTATGACCATTGGGAGGAAGTTCACACTAATTCATTCTTTTTCTCCCTGGGTAGAACGCGAATCATAAATTAAAAGCTCAAAAAATAAAAAAAATAAAAAGATTACAGTCTTAGAAACCCTATGGGACAGTTCTACTTGGTCCTAAAAGGTTCACTATGAGTCAGAATGAATTCCATGGCAACAGCTTTGGTTTATAGTTCATGTGACTAATGTAGTTGGAATGTACCTTTATGTCTTATATATCTTCACTGCATGTGTATGACATGTCTGCTCATAAGCACTCAATAGTCAGGCCTTCTTTCCTTCTTTTTACTATTCTTAGTCTGTCAAGATATAAAGGAGCTTCAGAAATTTCATTTTAAAAGTGGAAATAAAAAACAATGGTATTGTATGATACATGAAGCATACATCATGAACCAGTGGGATCCATACCAGATATAGAAGGATGTAATTCACCACATAAATAAAAGTAAAGAACTTCCTGATCTTATCAATCAATGTAGAAAAGATATTTGACAAATCCACGCCCTTTCCTGATAGGAAACATTCAATAAAGTGGAAGATAAATGTCACACAACATAACACACACATATACCAATATTAGTTTCAATGTAAAGACTCTGGACACAGTCCCCTTGTAAACAGTAAAACAGATTAAGGGCAAGCTTTATCAACACTCCTACTGAATGTTGTGCTAGACATCTAATCTTTGACAAAGGTCATAGAAATATCCAATGGAAGAGCAGCAGCCTCTTCAACAAATGGTGCTGGACAAACTGGATTTTCATTTGCCAAAAAATGATAAAGACCCATACTTCTCCCCACGCACAAAAACAAACTCAAGATGGATTAAAGACCTAAACATAAACCCCAAAGCTCTCAGGATCATCAATGACAAGACTGGAACAAACTTAAGGGCCCTATTGCAAGGCATACATAGGCTACCCAAGTATAACGGAGGAAGCACATTCGGCAGAGAACAAGACAACGACTGGGACATGCTGAAATTACATCACTTATGCACATCAAAAGATTTCTTCAGGAGAGTGCAAAGAGGTCACAGATTGGGGGAAAAATTTTATCAACACCACACCGGACAAAGAGCTAACTACCAAAATAACAGCTTAATAAGAAAATACCAAAAGACCCAATTAAGAAATGAAAAAGGGCATGAACAGACAGTTCACCAAAAATGAACTACAAATGGCCAACAAACACATGAAAAAATGCTCACGATCACCAGCCATCAGGGAGATGCAAATTAAAACCACAATGAAATAGCACTTTACACCTACAATGCTAGCCCAACCCCTCCCTACTCCCCCCCCAAAAAAACACCCAAGAAAACAACAAATGTTGAAGAAGGTGTGGATAGACTGGAACCGTATACACTGCAGGTGGACTTGTAAATACATAGAGCCACTGGGGACAAGGATATGGTGGCACATAAAAAATGAAATTATAAACTCCTATCATCTAGCTATACCATTATTAGGCATATACCCTAGAGAAATGAGACACACCATGAGTGGAGGTGCACGCTTCCATATTCAAAGCAGCACAGTTCACAACAGCAAGAAATTGGAAGCAGCCTGGATACCCAACAGTGGAAGAATGCTTAAAGAAACATGGCACATACACACAATGGAATCTATACATCCCTAAGAAACGATGCACATACACACAGTGGGCTACATCTCTTAAAGCGGACGCTAAAGCATGAAACACCACATAACACAAAAGGGCTTGGAAACCATTATTCTGAGTGAAGTGTGATAGTTACATCCTTTGTTGTCAACCTGAGACAAAAGAGTGAAGGGATGGAGTTTGAGCTTGTTAATCAGGTAGCAGTGTGATGACCTCATCTGGAGGTGCTAAGGAACTATTGCTCCCTGGAGGTGGGGCACAGGCTCACTCCCTGCAAGACATTACCAACAAGAAACCTGATGGGGCCAAGTCGATGCAGCCAGATCCCTGGGAGCTGGAGGAGGCACGTGGAGAGCCCTGCCAATGCCGAGATGTTTCTATCACCACTGCATCCACAAGACTTTCTGTTCACTGGCCTGTGATCTTTCTGCATTCAGCAATATTGCATGCCTGTGTTAGTATAAAGAGGAATTTATAGACTGGTGCTGGACATAGGGGCTAATGTTGGACTTATGGACTTGATCTGGACTTGGCTTTCTTAATATACAATTGGTCTTTGATATAAAACACTCTCTCTCTCTCTCTCTTTTTTTAGGGCATCACTGCCCTCTGGTGGTGGGAGTGGGAGGCCCATCCTTTGGCACTGTGGAGCTGGAATTGAACCTCCATCCCAGTGGGCTGCAGTCCCGCGCACAACCACTACGCCACCAGGGCTCAGCCCCAAAACTCTCTCTTGTACGCACGAGCATCTATGAATTTGTTTCTCTAGTCTAACCAGTCTAACACATGAAATCAATCACAATAGGGCAAGTATTGAATGAGCGCACTACTGTGTAAGAAGAAACACCAACTTAATGAATCTTAGGAACCAATTCTTGAACAAAAGGAGAAAAGATTACCTCCCGGTCCGAACCATACACCATCTCCCTTTTGCACACTTTAAAAGAGTGAATGTGAAGGAAGAGACCCCCACATTGTCTGGGGTCACTCCTTCAATAAGGGAAAATTGGGAGGTGACCATCCACTTGAGGCTATAAAACATGGACACAAGACTGGCACAATCTGTTGGACCCCCTACAGGAATGGAAGGAGAGGCTTTCCAGAAATGCAGGAGAGGGGACCACCTGCATTGTGGAGGAGACGCTGGTAGTTCTGTTAGTGAGTATGGTGGGCGACTGGGGAGAACTAACCACATAGCAGGAAGGGATGCTGAACAATGAGCACAGGGAACCTAGGGGGACAATGGGCCAATTTTAGATACTCAAGTAGACACTACGAATTTGTTTCTACCCAATCTTCAGTGTGCTACATCATGGACTAAGCACCAAGATGATCACAGAAGCTGATCTGAAAGGGAGCAGGGCACAGTGCGTGGGCTACACCAGGACTTAACATAGAGGCCCTGTTGAATGAACTGAGCCCTGTCTTGAAGCTGCCAGCACCACTGAGAGCTAAGTACTTGAATGGGAGAGAAAGCAGAGTGTGGCCACACCAGGATTGTGGAAGTAGCAGTCATTGGACCGTAAAGGGGAACCCCAAGCGTGGTATGTCTAGTGGAAGGGGACTCAGGATCACCAGTGCCCACCCTGCAGTGATTCGACAGGATTGTTGAACAGGGATCTACACTTGGGTGGGGAGTGGCCCCCAGGAAGGCCCCCAGTGGCATCAACCCCAATCAGTTAGGGTCAACAGAGCCCAATAGAATGAGAAAGGGAACTGTGTAGGATAAAAACTGATTGGTTGTGGCTCAAGGAGAAACTGTACTCATATAGACTCTTCACCATGTCTGGAGTGCTGGGTCACTAGGAAAATTGATGATGATAACAGTGCAATTGACATTTCCCCAGAGTTTGACTGACAATGCTGTGCTTCTTTAATTTATATAGGGTTTTGCTTTCCTGTTTGTTTGGTTGCTGGTTGGCTTACAGCTACTATGAGTGGAGTTGATATTAGAGGATAGTGATTTTGTCATATTACAACTGTCAAAGCAGGTCTGAGACATATGTACAAACCCCATGGAAAACCATGGAATCTGGCCTCCTACGCAACTCTAGCCCTAATTCAAAAACAGCTAGTTGAGAACACATGACCCTACTCTATACTCGCCTTCATGAAAGGATACTAGAGAGAAGGGTGCTACAGCAAAGTGTGGTGAAGAGAGTAGGTAGTGCCCGGCTATCAATCTGACTCGTGTCTGGGGCCTTCAAGGCTTGTATTCAAACAAGCAGCCATGCAAGCAAAATGCACCAAGTCTATAAGGAAGATGACACAGGACTGTGTGATCCAGCTAAAACTGTAACTATGATGAAAGGAACAATATCAGAGCTAAAATTATGAACACCTAATTTGTAGAAGACTACATATGACGGTGGGAGCACAAAACCCATCTGCAGACTATCTGCTCAAGCTGAACCACTCTAGCCACAGGCAAGCGCCTGAAACAGCCTTGCTTTTGGACAGAGCCCACCGTAATCTTGAATATGCGGAACTGAACTCGATACCTGGTCATATGACCTCTCCATTGTGCTGGAAGTCTTAGCTGGAGCTATAAGGCAAGAAGGGGGTTGGGGAAGGGAACAGAAGAGACAATGGAATTTCCCCACAACTTTTTGAACTTCCTTTTACAATATAAGAAAGAACTGACATAGTCACAATTGTGTGCTAATATTCATATTGATAACAACCTTTGCTTTAAGGAAATAATGGGGTTTTTTTATCAAATAGTAAAGTTATGCAAATTCTTTGCATGTCCCATTATTTGGGCCCCTTCACAGGTATGAGTGTCTCTTCAAGTTTGGGTTGCCTTTTGACTATGGTGTAAATAGTTTGAATGCCTCTGTGTTTTAATCTGCTTTTAGCAAAATTCATTCTTTCCTGTTAACTGTTTTTGTTGTTGTTGTTAACTGTTATTTGTTTGTAGAGGGCAACCCCTAAAAAATCTTGCTTTGGGGAAACTGTCTCAAGTCCCTTTTCCTCAGGTGACGTAGATGAAAGCTCACTTAGGGCAGGGTCGGCAAACTGCGGCTCACCAGCCGTCTGTGGCTCTTTCAGTGCGAACATGCAGCTCTGAAGTCACATTGAAACATTCGAAGGTTACTATTTCAGATCACAGTGATTTCATTTGTTTAAAGGAAAAACATATTTAGGCTCTTGAGTGATTTTAAAGTGGTTAGGAGGGCCTCAAGAGTTTGCTGACCCCTGACCTAGGGTAGCGGTATACAGTGAAGACGACAGCTTTGTTTTTCCTTTAGCCTTGGGAATACTTGAGACTGGTGTGAATAAAGACTATCTGCAAGAGAAACCTCTTTGTAAGCACAAGGCAGCCCCATCCCCACCCCCCACCTTTCCTTTGTGAGATTATGAAGGTGGTTCAGTCACTTCCAATTCTAGAAAGGAAGGCTTTACTGGCCATCACTGAACTAAATTGAAAACTGTTAGTGGTTTACTTTGTACTTTCAAGAAATGCAAAAAGTAAGCATGGGGATTTTAAAAGCTTTCTTATAACGAGACAGAAAGCAATATCAAATATTGAGGAAAGTATGGGATTTGTTTAATATTTTTTTAGACAAGGGTGCTTAATTAACACTAGAAATACACCCAGGTGAGGTGATTAAAACAAACAAACAAACAGTGAGAACATGCCTGGAGTCAGAATGAAATGTCTAACAAACCACTGTTTTGGAGAACAAACAAGTGGTGGTGTGGGAGGTAGCTGGTGTAGAAAACATACTGGAATTTCAGTACAACGCCTGGGTTCAAGTCCTAGCAGTTAGTTACATGAGGAACATCACTTGCCCTTTTTGTGCCTGTCTCTTCTCTCTACACTGAGGCATTTGGACTAGATTATTTTCAATTCCATTCCATTCTTTTAAAAAAAAATCTGATAATAACATAACAAAAAACGAAAGGCAAAAATAAAATTGTAGCTGTAAAAAAATTGTAATTGTAGTATTTTTAGCACAACAGGTTAGTGATATCTGAAATACTGTGAACACTTCTGTCTTAACATTGTGCCACATCAGTTTACTCAATAACTTCTAAGCAACACACCAGATGACAATTCCTTGCTTTAAAAGAGTAATGCTTTTAAGTTTAAAATGGAGATGGAAAATATGCACTTCCTCAGTATTTTCAGCCTGCAATATGGAAGGATAAGTGGCAGTTATAACTGGCTAAGAGGCTACTGTAGATGGGTGGAATTTTCTGGAAAAGTAGAGAAACACACTTGGAGAAGAATTAGGCCTGTGCTGTATTAATCCACTAATGGTAGCAAAGAACACAGTCAGGAATTTGAGATGAGAGTCGTGCTAAAAACAAACAAGAAGTGGAGTCAGCTTTGGGTCTAGAACTGTGGAAGTGCGGGGATGAAGGGCGCGGAATGCTGTGGGAAAGGTGACGAAGTAAACAAGCGAGGCTAGAAATAGTGTTCAGGGTAGGGCGGCTGGCGCTAAGAGAGGAGTCAGATTGGAAGGAAGAAAGCAAGCCCGGGAATCCTGTCAGCATTTGAGGTCCAAGCAAGTCGGTGAACATCCTTAAACAAAACTCACTGCACTGAGCAGATTACAACTCACAGTGACACTAAAGGGCAGAAAACAACTGCCCTTTTCGGTTTCCAAGACTTTAAATCTTCACCGCAGCAGGCAACCTTGACTTTCTCCCTTGGAGCAATTGGTGGGTTCAAACCACTGACCCAGTGGTTATCAGTTCAATGCATAACCCACTACACAACCAGGGCTCCTGGGTGTACATCCTCACAGGTTCCTCTTCTACATGGCAGGAAACTGATGAGCAGATGAATAAGGCATATTAATGGGAAGATGACTATGTGCGTGCCAAGTCTGGACATACTGTGTAAGAAATATTTAAGAGCTGAACCCTGGTGGTGCAGTGGTTGTATGCGAGGCTGCAGGGTTGATGGTTCAAATCCAGCAGCAGCTCTCCTGGAGCAAGGCTGAGCTTCCTACTCCCACCAGGGCAGTGATGTGGGGGGGAGGGGGGGAGAAATATTTAAGAAGGGAGAAAACTCAGAGACCCTACAGGATTACAGGATAAGGTAGAAATGCCCCTATGAGTTTCCAAGACTAGTTCTTTACAGAAGCAGAGATAAGCCTTAAGAGGGCTCAATCCAAGCATGACAGGTCTAAAAATGATTATAGGGACAACTGAATTGTCTGAATTCAACTTTAAAATGTATGGTTTTACATTGTGTGCACCTTTTCATATACGATGGCAAGTTAGGACGATGACGCCTTCTGACAAGGGAAAGATGGCGTTACCCCTTCCATAATACCATCAGCATGAATTTTACACTGGTGAGAAAAATCGGTGGAGGCACTCTCTTGTGCTCAGTCACAGAATACAATCTGCTGCAGAATCAACGAGGGAGTCCACAATTTATCCCAGACAACATGAGTGCTGTGAGTTACCAGATCCTTCAGATGTCAAGTTGCTGCTACTTTAGCAGTACCTTGGAGTATCATCTTCCTTCCTCACTGATACTCCTGACACATACACAGGCAACTTGTCAAGTCGCATTTCACCACGGCCACCACAGGTAAGATTCAATTAAATGCATGCAAGCTCAGAGGTAAAGAAGCCTGCCAGTCCACGTAACCCTAACCTTTTTCGCTAGCCCTATCAACTTCCTGTTAAATATTTAAATGTAAACTCAAGAGCAGAGCCTCTTCAAGAGCCAAGTCTTGAAGAAGTGGTGTTGGTGTCATAGGAACAACGAAAAAACCCCAAGCTCTGTTTTAAACTGAGCACAAAGTTCAACCACTTCAAAGGATTACTCTCATGCAATTGCTTTTTCTCATGCCAATATTTGAAAATAGCCTACATGTTAGAATAATTATCCATTTAAGACCCAAAAGGCAGCATTTACCAAGGCACTGAAACACATGCGTTGAAGCAAAATGTTGTGTGAATTGTTGAATGTCAAACTGATGATCTGCTCTTTAAACCTTCACCTAAATTACACTGAAATGAGTTTTTTAAGAGAGTCCATGGGCAAGCTCCCAATAAAATTACAAATAGGGTCCAGCTCCTTTGGGTACATACATGGCAAATAAGGAGAGGGGTACTATATAGTGCAGATGTGTGCACGGGAAAGACAGTCACAGAGGTTTGCTAACTAAAGCTTAGAGTTCCCAATTCCAAAACTGAACACACCACCGATTTTAATTTCTTAGGGATAATTCTCTCTTCTGTCACCGTTATCACCAAAGTTGGAAGCATTATGACTATTTTTGGTAAGAATAAGATATTCACAAAAAGGGCTCACATAGAAAGAAATTTTTGAAAATAACGATGGTAACAAATGTACACATGTGCTTCACACGATGGATGGATGGATGGAGCTAGTCCTCAATAAAATGATTTTTAGAAAAAAGATACGTCACCAAAAAAGAGGAACCAGGTTGGGAGGGAAGTAATTCAAGGATGGGAAATCTGGAAAGACAACTTTGGCAAAAAGTTATTTATAAAATGTCCAATTGGCTGAGTCCCAGTGGCGTAGTGGTTGTGCGCGGAACTGTGGCCCACTGGGATGGAGGTTCAATTCCAGCTCCTCGGAGCAAAGGCTGGGCCTCCTACTCCCACCACCTGAGGGCAGTGATGCCCCCCCCCAAAAAATGTCCAATCTGTGTCAAGCAATTCTATTTTGTTGTGCTGCTACCATAGCCTCCTCAATGCTAACCTTTGCATGTATTTAATTTTTAAGAAACTGGACAGGGAGATGGTGAAACCCATGTGAAACGTTCACTACAAATCAGTTATCAAAAGGCTGTGCTCACCTTGCTTAAAGGATCGCCTGGGACTATAAATCTGAAAAGAGGCTTTGATACTCTAGGGAACAGGGAAGGGGTTGGAAGAGACAGGTGGCAGCCATACTTGAAAGCACAACCTTTAAGGTGGTGAAAAAATGTGAACTTGTTCACTGCAGATTGTTAAGTAAGTTTAAGTAAACCTTGCTTATTGGGGTTTTAAGATACAGCATTTACTCTGGAAATTTTCTAACTCCTAGGAAAAGTTCTAGTTTTTCCAGGGAGAGCTTGATGAAAAGGTCCTGGTTCCTATTAAGGTCAGATAAGCAGTAAGTCCCCCGCTCACCCTCACCAATGGATTTTCCAGCAGGTGCAACAGAATAAACCTCAGGTTTTAATGCAATGGATTTCATTTCTAAGAACTCTTGAGGGCCTCAATGCTTAAAAGAGGTTTGCTGGTTACAACAGCAATTCTGCCAATTCCTTTGAGACTGGAGATTGAATAGGAAAATCAGTCCACCGTACACAAACTTTCTTAGCAATAAACTCTAGAGAACAGCTAGGAGCCAATGGTATTGATTTTAATGTCCAACCTTTCAGCTCGATGCCATCTCTCATTAGTCTGGATTTAGTTCCTCCACATATGAAAAATGAGATGCAGAGTTAAAACAACAACGACAACAAAAAACAACTTTTTTCCTTCACCACCCTTCAGTTTTGGGGGAATTCTACCAGCTGTTCCAGCAAAGTATATCCATTATTTTAAGAAAATAAAAAAGTAGCACACATAAGCACAATTAATAATAAAAACCAAGATCAGTACATTATCTTAGTAAACTGGTATGGTTTCAGGGGTTACCAGAAAACCATAAAGCCGGGCTGAGCCCCAGTGGCATAGTGGTTGTGTGTGGGACTACGGCCCACTGGGCTGGCGGTTCAAATCTAGCAGCAGCTCTCCAGGAGCAAGGGTGGGCCTCCTACTTATACCAGAGGGCAGTGATGCTCCCCTACCCCCGCCCCCCAAAAAAAGAAAACCATAAAGCCATGTCATGATTATTTTGCTGTCTAGCATCAACCTTGTTTTGGGATGAATGGGGCACTACAAGAAAATTTTTAAAATTAAATGTATTGAGAATGATGATGACAAATGTGCCAATGTGCTCTGCATACAATGGATGGATGGATGGATGGTGAACCCCCAATAAAATGATTTTTAAAAAATTAATGTTTAGAGTTTAACTTCATGTAATGAAAGCTGACTTGAGGTTCAACTTTCTACTTGCTTCCTGCTTTTTAGGGTGGGGGTGGGGGTGGGGATGAATTGCGATGTTGCAAAAACAGAGAGCTAGTTTTTAAAAAAAAGGGAGAAAGGGGCAACAAGGAACTGGATAGTCTAGACACCAGAAAAATCAGCCTCTAAGTAAATCAAGTGTCTTATAAAATGGCTCTGTGTGAGCTAGGTCAATTAAGTCTGAAGAAGAAAGAGGGGGAAGTTGTTTCACCTAATAAAGCCCTATTTTCAGTCTCTCTCGTAAGTCAAGCTCTCGTTTTCAGATTTCACTGAACTACTTAATGGAGCTGTGTTCTGTTTCAGAAGGAACCTGGCGATGCTCCTGCTGCTACCCACGAGGTGGGCACGTGGGCCCAGCAATCATTCAGCGGGAGAAGAGAAGGCAGTCTGCTCCTCCAAAGATTGACAAGCTCAAACTCTAGGGGGCACTTTACTGCCCTGCACAGAGTCGGTATGAAGCAGGGACGAGTCCATGGCAGTGGGTGTGGGTTCTATTTAATGGTATCATTATTCTTGGATGTTCTCTTAGCATAGGCCATCCTTGTTTTCTGGGCCTGATGGTATGGGATAAAGCTGAATGCACAGCTTTTAAAAAGTTCTCTCTTCTCACTGCTCTTCAGATTCGTGGGACTGCTAGAATACTCTGACAGAAACTCATTCTCATATGTCAAAAAAGTTCAAATATTTAAGAAATGTGATCTTTTAAAACCTCAAGTGAATCTTCAATTACTAAGATCTGTGTAGAACAGCCAGTAGAATTCCTGAGCACATGAAAGACAGTGAAAAGTAAGAAATTTTATGTGCTGTGTGTATATACATGTATATACACACACATATTTTAAGTGTTTTTTTTAAGTGTTTCATTTTATTTGTGCAACAATGAACTCAAGTTAAGATGAAGAGAAATTGTTTGCCATTATAAAAGGCTGCTTGGATATCCCTTCTGGAACTGTACAATAATGCCTTTGGTCTCCATCACAGAAATCAGCAGGTCAACCTTAATTACATGCTTTGTCACCAAGGAACATCAATTGCTATACAGCATCAAACTGCAGCGCTCTAAAATGTGTCCTTCTACAATCGTTAACTGTCAAGCAATTAAGAATTTAAACTCATCACTTTTTTCTTAAGCCAATTTATGGATCGAGGCTGTATTTCAGTTACTGGTGTTTCCATTTCCAAGTAGTTCCTATAATTAGCACAGGTGGACATTATTTTTATGTGTCAGACTTGTGAAGGAAGAGACATCAATACGCTTGTTTAAGCCCATTCTATCTTAATAAAATGTACTGAGAAAAATACTGTGAAATATAGTCTATGCACAAAAAGTATTACAATTTGATGATTTATCAAAACCTACCCACCCACCTAACTACCATCAAGTTAATTCCAACTCGAAACAGCCCAAACGCAGGGTGGAGACTGTAAATCTTTACAGAAGCAGGTGGGTTCAAATAACTGACTTTACAGTTAGCAGGTTTCTGTAACCCTCGGGGTTCCGTAACCATGACCGGGTTAAGGAATGAAGCACTGCTGGTACAGTGGGGTTCCTCAGTGTACCAAAGCCTCTGTTTCCGTGCAGAAGACCCCATATGATCTCTGGCCAGTGAATATATCTCATGTATCGCCTGCCAGTGGGAGCCCGTGTGGAGCAGTGATGCTAAGAGTTTTCAGGGGAGCTTCCAGAGCATTGGCAAGGCTGGGTTCCCTTTGAGGCTAGAAGGGGAAAGAAAATCTGTTCCTTGCTTCTTGCAACTTCTGATAACAGCTACTATTTCTTGGCTTTTAGCCACATCACTATAATCTTTGCCTCCTGTGATCACAGTGCCTTCTATCTCATTTAAAAGAAGCCCTGGTGGCTCAGTGATTAAGTGCTCAGCTACTCACCAAAAAGGTCTGTGGTTTGAACTCACAGCTACTCCTCCACAGACAAAGAAGTGACAAAAAAGTAGGTTTACAGTCCTGGAAACACTAGGGTGTGGTTTTGCGTCGGAATCCATGAGAGGGCAACAGGTTTGGTTATTTGGATAGTCTTTCAGAAGGATGAGAAATTCAACTGGCATTTATTAGAAGACAGATAAAGATGCTGTGTGTTATACAACAGATACATAGGATGGTCTTGAATCTTGACCTATCTTCTCAAACATGCTAAATCTCAGCAAATCATGCAAACAGGAAAAAACACTAAACTATACTAGAAAACAAAATTGTGGATCATTTAAAAAAAAACTCTTACTGCTTTTAAGATATAATCTTTTTTTTTTTTTTTTGGCATCACTGCTCTCCGGTGGTGGGAGTAGGAGGCCCAGCCCCACTGCTGGAATTGAACCTCCGCCCCAGTGGGCCGCGGTCCCGCGCACAACCACTATGCCACCGGGGCTCAGCCCAAGATATAATCTTAACTTCTATACAAATATGAAGAGAATGACAGAAAGATACTGCCAAGTCAGTGGGCTGCAGTCCCGCACTAAGCCACTAACCACTAAGCCACCGGGACTCAGCCTAGACAATTCTTTATGAGAGTTAGGTATTTAAAAAAAAATTCAGTATTTCAATCAAATACTTTTTATTAATTGAAATAAATTGTCATTCAGTTTAACAGTGGCTTCATGGAAAAATTTATTTCTGGGCAATGGATTAGGGTGTTTCTTGTCTCAATGGATCAAGGAAGTTTGGTATCTGTAAGCATTTGAAGTTCTGTCCCATAATTTTCCTCCTTTCGATCAGAATTCAACTGTTGGATCCTTGATCAGATCATTCCATAATGGCAATCAGGTGCCATCCATCTCTTCTGGTTGTACAGTAAAGAAAGGAGAGTAAGCAGTCCCTGAAGGCTATTGAACCTGCATGTTATCCTCCTCCCATGCCACAGATCTCCTTCCTCTGATCTTCCAAACAACAGAGGCTAATTGTTAAATCTTGGGTGGCTGCTTGCAAACTTTTAAGACCCCAGGGAAGTCTGCTTCCTTTTATTCAGGTTCAGAGAACAGCAAGAAAATATACAAAGTTGTGCATATGTAATCACTATAAAGGCATGCCCTCACTTAAGTAAATCCTCATTATTTTTAAGATCTGGATGACCAAAAAGTACTATACATAATCCAAGGGTATGGACCACAGGAGATTTCTGGCAGAAACATTTTAACCTAACGACCCAGAGCTGTTTGTTATTGCTATTTGACATTGTCATGTTGCCTCAGCCTCAAGGCAACCTTATGTTCAACAGAACTGGATGTTGCTTCATTATCCTCATAACCACCAGGTTCATGCTCCAAGTCCACTGGTGCAACTATTGTGGAAGTCTGTCTCACCCAGACCCTCAAAGGCCCTCGAGTTCACCTAACAGGATTTCCTCCTGCAGCCACGGATCCTGAAGTCTCCAAAAGACTTGTCCAAAGCAAGTGAGTCAGGCAAGGTTCTCTTTGTGACCCATAAGATTTTCATTGGCAAACTTTCAGGAGATAATCTCCACATACCTTTCCTCCAAGCCTGTCTTGGTTTGGAAGCGCTACGGAATCCAGTCTGCCATGGGTAATTCTGTTCATTTTAATGCTGAGCCACTGGTGGCATAGAGCATCCAGTATCAGAGTAACATGCAAGATAACAGAGCATGATAAAAACAGGCAGTGTATGAAATCAACTAGTAAGCTGCATACACCAACTGAGGCTCTAAAAGCCTGTCCAATGTTGCCACTATTTAACTCAGCGCTATTCAAATGATGATGAAAAACTAGGTGTTGCTTTCATTTCTAATCCTTTGAAGATTACTATTTTGATAAAATACAATAAAAGTGGAAGTGTGCCACAAAACAAAAATACAATAAAAATGAGCTTGGGAGTGAGGGGTGTGTGAAGAGGTTGGTGATTTCTTCCTCAAAACACAAAGACTAAAACCGAGCAAAACTATACAAAAAGACAACCATTTCAAGCCTGGAAATCTACCGAAGGCATATGATAAATTATTGAAAAAAACCGCTAAAGCTGCAAGTAAGAAAAGCTATTGCATCTTACTTGCCTGGGACTGTCCCTATTCCCTCTCGCCTGCACCCCTCCCACCCCACCTCCATCTCTGCAGCCCCAGTGGGAACTGCTGTTTCACCAGGCAGGACTAACTAACCAGAGAGCAGCTCTGCTGACAATGGGGATTCCTTAGCTAGCTGGTGCTCTAACAGAAATAACAGACAGGGGTCGGATTCTCTTCGTATTTGGAATTAGACTTTAACAAACTGATACTTATTGTCTCAGCTAGTGGTTTTTTTAGTGCTGTCGAGGTTCCATCCCATAGCCACCCATCTGCACAGCAAAAGGAACCACTGCACGGTCCTGTGGCATATTCACAATGGCTCCTGTGCTCGAGTCCATTGAGCGGCCTACCTACCCTCTGGAGGGCCTTCCTCTTTTCCCCTCCTCCTCCACTCTAACAAACAGATGCCCTTCTCCAGGAACTGGTCTCCCCTGACACCATGTCTAAATTATGTAAAACTCTTGCCATCCTTGTCTCTAAGGAACACTTCAGCCATACTTCTTCCAAGACACATGGGTTTGTCCTTTTAGCAGTTCACATATTTTCGATATCATTCTCCAATACCACAATTCAAATCCATCAATTCTTTGCTCTTTTTTTGGGGGGGGGAGGGGCATCACTGCCTCTTCTTTATTCAATGTCCAACTTTCACATGCATGTGAGAGAACTGAAAACACCATGATTGGTGGGAGGATGGGAGGAAGGGGCGGGGGGAGAGAGGAACTGATACCAAGGACTTAAGCAGAAAGAAACTGTTTTGAAAATGATGATGGCCAACAATGTACAATGTGTTTGATACAACTGATGCTATGGATTGTTAAAAGAACTTTAAGAGTAGGCTGAGCCTCGGTGGCATAGTGGTTGTACGCGGGACTGCAGCCCACTGGGATGGAGGTTCGATTCCAGCTCCACAGAGCAAAGGCTGGGCCTCCTACTCCCACCACCTGAGGGCAGTGATGCCCACCCCCCCCCCAAAAAAAAAAAAACAAAACTTTAAGAGTCTCCAATAAAATGATCTATTAATAAAATCTTTAGAAAAAAAGAAAACACCATGACCTGGGTTAGATGCATCTTAATCCTCAAAGTAGCATCATATCTTTTCAATCCTTTACGGGAGCAGCAGAATCACCTAATGCAACTATATTCTAGTTTTTTTTGTTTGTTTGTTTTTTAGGCATCACTGCCCTGGTGGTAGGAGTAGGAGGCTCAGCCTTTGCTCCTGGGAGCCGGAATCGAACCTCCATCCCAGTGGGCCGCAGTCCCGCGCACAACCACTACGCCACCGGGGCTCAGCCCTATATTCTGGTTTAGGAGCCTGGAAGTCCAAATTCAGGGCACTAGCTCTAAGGAATGGCTTTCTCTACTGGCGCTGGTGGCTGCTCCTTGTCTCCTTTCAACATATTTTTATGTATGCCCCAAAACTTCAGAGATTCAAACCTACTTGAACATCAATGTTTTATACAAGCATTCTTCACAATAGGCAAAAGGGAGAAAGAAACACAAGTATCCATCAACAAATGAATGGATAAATAAAATGTGGCATATAGACACGATGGACTATATTATTCAGTTCTCAAAAGAAATGAAGTTGTACTATCTAGATGAACCTTGGAAAATTATGCTAAGTGAAATAATTCAGATACAAATTAGTCCACTTATAAGAGCTGTCTACAACAGGTCAATACAGACAGATACAGGATTATTCATGAATACTAAAAGATGGAAGGAGTGGAGGGGATGCATGGCTAATGGGATTGCAAAGTAATACAGCCACTTTAGAAAACAGTTTGGCAATTTCGTAGAAAGTTAAACAATTAAACTCCTAAATATCTACTTAAGAGAAAAACATCTAAGACTACTCCAGGCTTGTAAGCGAATGTTCTTAAGTTACAATGATTCATAATAGCCCAAACTGGTGACACTCAAATGATCAGTATTCCCAGGATCAAACAATGAATGGATAAACAAAATACGTTATGACCACAATTCTGTTCTGCCCTAAGTAGGAACAAATAGTCTTATACTAAGTGAAAAAATGTCTGGCTCAAATGATTACACACGATTATATCTAATTTCTAGAAAAACCAAAACTAAAGAGATGGAAAGTAGATCAGTGTTCCCTGGGGGTGGAAGCAGTAATAGCTGCAAACTGATCAAAGGTACCTCTTTCTCTAATGAGGAAATTGTTTTAAAATTAGACTGTGGGGCTGAGCCCCGGTGGCGTAGTGGTTGTGCGCGGGACTGCGGCCCACTGGGACGGAGCAAAGGCTGGGCCTCCTACTCCCACCACCTGAGGAGAGTGATGCCTATAAAAAAAATAATAATAAATAAAAAAATTAGACTGTGGTGATGGTTGCACAACTACATACATTTACCCCCAATAATCAAACCATACACTTAAAACGGGTCAGTATTATGTTTTGTTTTGTTTTGTTTTGTTTTGTTTTAGGCATCACTGCCCTGGTGGTGGGTAGGAGGCCCAGCCTTTGCTCCTGGGAGCCGGAATCGAACCTCCATCCCAGTGGGCCGCAGTCCCGCGCACAACCACTACGCCACTGGGGCTCAGCCCCAGTATTATGTTTTTTACAACATCCTTCCATAAGGCTTTTTAAAATGGGCTTAGATGTTGCAAGAGTTTCTAAAGACTCCATTTCTCAAACTCTCCAATTCAGACCCACACCAGTGTAGACCACTACGTGGCAGTCTAACTTTTGTTTGCTAGGTATTGGTTAAATGGCTTGGATCTTACTGAGGTTAAATTTAACTTAAATATAAGTCATTAAGTTTAATTCCACTAAATACCTCACCAAATTAAAAATTTACAAGATATATATATATATATATATATATATATGTATATAATGCAACATTTGTCAGGTCAAGGTTTTTCAAATTGCAATTTAGTGATGTTAGTTACATTAATGATGCTGTGTAACTGTTGTCAAATTTTCCATTACCATAATCAGTGTATCTTATATTTCAAACACTTTTAGGATGCTCCTGAGAAGTGTACTCTCCTGTACATATCTGTCTCTGTGTTTCCTCTTGTTCCTGTCTGAGTCTCAGAGATGAAGCTCTCTCTCTTCTGCTCTTACCTCTCCCATGGTCCAGATGCGGCGGACAAACTGCAGCTAGAGGGCTAAATCTGGTCTGCCGTCTGCTTTCTCAAACAGTGTCTTATTTGGTCTACATACTGTTTATGCTGCTTGCGCACTTCAAATGGCAGCATTCAACAGCTGGGACTGAGACCCGACGGTGCATAGCTCCTGAAATAAAATTTGCCTGCTCCTAAGTTACGTAATCTCGGATGCTTTGGCCTGCCCCCACTTCCCATCTCTCACAAGACATGGTTTCCGGCAAGTCCTTCTTCCTCTCTTCACAAATGCCCTGCTTCTTCCCAGTTCCTAGAATACAAAGTGCAAACCCATCGGCTTGACAGTGCTCACCACGTGCTGACCCCATTTTCTCTCTGCCTATTCTCCCTCGTCACTCTCCCAGAGTGTGTTCAAGTTCTCTATTTCACTCTATGGCAACTATCTTACATCTTTTCTACTAGTTTCAAACATCCAATTGTAGTCTATCCCCACATTTCCAATTTGTGACTGCAACTGTAACCCAAAGAAAAACTAACAGTCACTGGAAGGAGGACAGCACCACCCATTTCTTGTTACCATATCCATAAAACGATCTGGAGCTGCACCTCTCCTCGCAGCAATCAGGGGAGTGTATTTCCTGTCAAAGGCTCATGTTCCAGGATGCTCTTAAGCTCCATCAGTTCTATCTTTAAGAAAACTCACACACACCTATTCAAACTCTCAGCATTTCTGGCCTCTCCCTTCACAGCCGCCCCATTGGTAAACATGTTCCCATAGCTCAGATGACAGAAGGGACCTTTCTACCTCCTTCTCTTTATTTACTCCTTGTCACCAGCAAACCTTCACCCAGACAGACTGCCACGTCCCTCTTCCATGGGGGGTTGGTGGGTTCAAACTGCAGTTCCTTCCGTTAAGAGTACTTTACACACTGCACCACCAGGACTCCTTAAGAAATGTGTTAATACATTTTCATACATCTACAGCTACACGTGTATTTTTGCAGGTCATATTCCCTTTAGAAGAACTACTAACTCAAAGCATACCTAATTGATACTGCTAAACTCCTCCAAAACCACTGAGCAGTTAGGTTCAATTCCAGCAGTGGGGTTGGGCCTCCTACTCCCACCACCGGAGAGCAGTGATGCCCCCCCCCAAAAAAAAACAAACCACTGAGCAGTACACAGACCCTGTCAAAGTATGAAAGAAGCTGTTTGTCTGTTGTTTTGCCACCCTTAGCATTAAAATTGTGAAGACTCCCAACAATCAAATAAATAAAAATATACACGTGTGGCTGTACCTGTATGAAGCAGCTCTAGCGTTGCAGCCGGTGGTCTATTCACCAAGAAGGCGATCTGACTGAGGCTGGGAGAGAGAGTGATTCCAGTTTGGAACATGTGCCTTTTTTTCAGACACAACTGGATCCGATGTCTCAAATAATGATGGGACATTCAAATGGGAAAGTTTAGCTGAAGTGAAGGCGGAAGTTCAGTATAAGGATCTGGGCTGGAAACAGATTTGGTGTCGTATAAGCACATCATGCTGTTAGACACCCCTGAGTTGGTTCTGATACACAAACACTTCATATAAAGAACCATAATGACTTGGTTCTTTCATTCTCCATAGCCTGTCTCTTTTGAATCCTTTTCTCCTAGGGGGGAAAAAAAACCCACAAAGCAAGGGCCTAATTGATTATAACCAGATCTGGCCTCCAAACATGCACAGAAAGGATAGTCACAACCTATAGTTGACCTTGGGAAAAAAACACTTTGGTCCAAGAACAAAAGACATCACCAGGCCAATGTGGGCAGCATTTGATAGCGATGTCCAACAAGTCACTCCTTGGTCAAGAATCATAACCAGTATCATCAATAATGCACATTTGTGATAATTCTTTGGAAAGTTGTAGCATGTTTCTAATCCCCTCAATTTACTTCCTAATATATACATATAAAATGGCAAACCCTCTTTTTTCGGGAGGTTGCCTTGGCAACTCTAGTACCAGCTTGTTCTTTGCTGGAGCAGCCAAAGTAAAACGTTCCCCTTTTCACTTTCATAGTCTTTGTCCCTGTTCCATTCTGAAGAAGGCCTGAATTGGTAATAAAACCCACCAACGAGAAAAAGATGAAGTTGGCTGTGCCCATAAAGATTTATTGCGTCAGAAAACCCTCTGGCCAAGCCCTGCTCCACTACGAATCAGAACAGACTCTGTGGCAGCTGGTCTATATGATGGCCTGGGGTCTGCTCACTGCGGCAGCATTATCTTTGATGGCCTCTCTCCCTTATTCTCCAGCCACAATAAACTTCTTTTGGCCTCTCCCAAATACAACTTCTGATCCTATTTAACATCTGGTTTTAGGGTATTCCCTCGTGACTCTCCCTGGCTCGATTAGGTTATATACTTCTACAACCTCTTACTTCCTTTGGAAGTATTTATTTCTACACAGTGGTCAATAATCTACCTCCACCAACCAAGCTAGAAGTTCCAAAATGCAAGGAACCATGTGTTCCTTGTTACTGAACACCACAGACTATCTTCAACCTCAGGGGTCAGCTGTGAATATGCCAGATGAAAATTAAGGCTGTCACAGACTTTTCAGTCAGAATAAATAAGAACAGGGCTGAGCCCGGTGGCGTAGTGGTGGTGCGCAGGACTGCGGCCCACTGGGACGGAGGTTCAATTCCAGCAGTGGGGCTGGGCCTCCTACTCCCACCACCGGAGAGCAGTGATGCCCCCCGCCCCCCCCCCAAAAAAAAACCAGAGTAAATAAGAACATCAACTGGGTAATTCTACATAGTGACATACTTCAAAGACCAAAGCAGGATATATGATAGAGACAGTGGAGGAGAGCAGGGTGCAGCTTGAGGAGCATAGTTAAGGAATGTCAGCCCAAGGAGATGATGACACTCAAAATGTGAACTGAAAACTCACTGCCTTTGAGTCACTTCTGACTCATGGGGACCCCGTAGGGCAGGGTCAAACGGCCCCGGGGGGTCTCCGAGACAGGCGTTCTTGACAGGAGCTGCTGGCCTCGTGGATGACAACCCAACTCACAGTTACGATGACAACAGAGCTCAGAGAGAGCTGAGTGACACCTTAGTCCAGGCTCAGCACAACCTGGGACGCTTCCTACAGCAAATGCTAAATAATAATCAGTAATTTAGGCTGAGCCCCGGTGGCGTAGTGGTTGTGTGCGGGACTGCGGCCCACTGGGATGGAGGTTCAATTCCGGCTCCCAGGAGCAAAGGCTGGGCCTCCTACTCCCACCACCAGGGCAGTGATGCCTTAAAAAAAAAAAAAAAAAAAAAATTAAAAAAAGGAAGAAAAAAATCAGTAAGTTAAAGCTGTGCAGTACATTACAGAATTCCAAGCAAGAAGTGTATTCATTTAAAAAATATCAAAAAAAAAAAAAGACTTTAAAAAAACACCACCGGAGAGCAGTGATTCAAAAAAAAAAAAAAAGACTTTAAAAAATATTACCCATGCTATGAAACACTTTTCCTATTGTATATATGTACCTGTCCTCCCAAATACGGCAAGTTCAGTTTTATACAATAGTATTTCCTGTAAATGATGAAAATGCTTTACATCTGTACTGTCCAGTTAAAAAAAAAACCAAAAAAGCAAAAACCACTAGCTACGTATGGTTATCAAGCACTAGAAATGTGGCTAATGAGGCTGAGAAATGAATCCTAAATTCAATTTCCGTTAAGTGAGCTTTCAACAGCCATGGCTATCACATTGGGTAGTACACTCAAGAACAGCTGGAATTACAAAGCTAAGACACATATGGACAGAACATTTCAGTGCTCAACTTGGAGCACGAAGTAATCTCCCCCCTTCCCCCCTGCCCCCCCCAACATCAGTCCCACTTATATTTTCTCCTGGAGAACATTAACAAACATATATGTACACAAAATCCTTAAAAGATGCCCAAGGGGGTCTTTAGTCTCCTTTTTCTAGTAACAGAAACTATCCTTTCCCATGAGCAGCTCACTCCACATCCTTCAGATAAGCTGACCTGACCTTCAAAAGTGGCCACACAGGGCGGCATTTGTTAAAGGACAAAGTTCACACAGCAAGAAGGGTTAGGAAAGGAGGAGGAGTGGACACAAGAAATACAGGGAGGAAGTGAATGAGTGGTTTACACGGTGATGATTAAAATCAATGACGTGAAATAAAGTGCATGGATTGTTGAATGAAAGGGATTTTCTCTGTAATCCTTCACCCAATTCACAATAAAAAGTTTAAAAAGAAAAGGAAAAAAAGTTTAAAAAGAGTAGGCCTATGACTCATGGCCTCAATATTTAAGAAATGAGAAACCACCACCACCAGGTCACAATTAGTTTGGGAGTGGGCACATGATTTAAATGGGGTCAATAAGTATTATTCAGGATTTTCCTTCCAAAATTACTGTGTAGAGTCCCCTCTCCACTGAATGTTCTAACCTAAAAAGGAAAAGTAGGCCTGCCATTTGATGAACTGGTCTTAAAAAGGCAAACAAAAATTAATGACTATTAAGAAATAAAAAGACTACTAATTTAGCTGTATCTGCAAGCTACAGTAACCTGGTAGTATATTTTCTTTATTGCTTAAGCTAGTTTGATTTGAATTTCTTCTAAGCTACAACCATATTCCAAAAAGGGTGTGCTCTTCTGTTTGCTGGTGATTATTTATAAGCTAAGAATCTTGAAGGAAATCTAAACTCCACCTTATAAGGGGCCAGTTTTAATAATAACTGTAGCAGAGATGAAGGACCTTAAAATGTTCATAGAATGAAACTTTTGAAAAAATGGATTTTTTCCTTCAACTTTATCTTCACTGTCCATTGTAGAGAATAAAAGGTACTCGCTACAAAATACTTTGTAAATGTGGGGATATTGGGAAACAAAAACTGTCACAGTGTCTGTCTCTTATATACTCAAGTATAAGCCAAGTTTTTCCAGCACATTTTTTATGTTGATAAGTTTTTTGTGGTAAGATAATGTGTCTCAGCTTATACTCAAGTATATATGGTATTACTAAGCTTAAAAAGTCAGTGTATTAAAAAAAAGCCAGTGTATTACAAAATATTTAAGACTAACAAAATAAAAACCAATAAACATTTAAACGTGTAAATGAGCAAAATACATTTTCTCCTTTTTAAAATACATTTTCGTGTGTACATAGTTTGTAATTTTAGGCCACATCATAGCCAATAAATGCTGAAAACTTTTGGTTGGATTTAAGTCTGGGCTTACACTTAGTTGAGAAAAAAAAAGCTTGTATATGGTTAGGAACTTTCTTGAAACTGATCTATGCATGTACAATATGGTCTAAAATTTAGGTTCATTTTATACTGATTAGATACCAATCGTAAAACGTAATTGTTCTTTGACAGCTTGAACAGAGGTATGAAAAACTTGTTAATTTTTAAAAAGTCAAAGTAATCTGTTGCAGCTAACTTTTCACAGGAAAAATTAACTGCCTTTCATTTTAAATTATATTTAAATAAGATTATTTTTATTTTCCAGACTAGAATCCTATTTTTACCATAGCACTTTCCATTTGCAGTAGGAAAACAGATGTTCAAAGCTTCTAGCATAACTAAAAAAAAAACAAAACTGAAAAATGACTAAGATACAAATCAGGGTTATAAAAATTCCTCAGTTAATAAATCTCATTCCATAGGACAATTTCTTGCTTCTTTGGTAATCCAGCCACTTCTCAGAGCTCAGGTTTTCTTTGTAAAGATTTGCCACACACTCAAACTACGGCTCTCAAAGATTACAAGCAGCTCTGATTCACAATTTTCTTATCACTGACATTTTAAATCATTAAATCAAAATTAAAGGTATTTTTCTTGTATTCAACGAGACCTGGATCTATGGCTTTGTTCTGACTTAAACCAGATGATTTTTTTTTTTAATTTAAAAAAAAATTTTTTTTTGGCGGGGGGGGGGCATCACTCCTCTCCAGTGGTGTGAGTAGGAGGCCCAGCCCCACTGCTGGAATTGAACCTCTGTCCCAGTGGGCCGCAGTCCCGCGCACAACCACTACGCCACCGGGGCTCAGCCCAAACCAGATGATTTTTAATGACCGAGTGGGACGGGGAGGCAAGCTAGGTAGGGGAGTATTTTTTCTTTTTGGCATCACTGCCCTCTGGTGGGAGTGGGAGGCCCAGCCTTGCTCCTGGAGAGCTGCTGCTGGATTTGAACCACCAAGCCTGTAGGTCACAGTCCCGCACTCAACCACTATGCCACCAGGGCTCAGCCCAGGGAGTCTTTTAATAAACATGTTCCAGTTTGTATAGTAGTTGTGGTACTATTGTTTTATTGTTTATTTCCTGACTCTCTACACCTTATATTTTACTTCAACAATCCTGGAAGGAAAGCTAAAGCTTAAAAAGGACACAAAACCTGGAAACATTCACTCTTGCCCCATTTCCTGTCTCCAAGGAATGTCAACTCACTGGATGGAGAACATCCTGCAGTAGGTTATCCAACCTCCTCCACCCATCCCCCTAACACACTTAATCTCCAAAGGTGCACTTTCTAGGTGAATGTGGTTTTCCTGCACGTGCCCTTCAGTTAATAAAGCTTTCAATATTCGAAAAGCAGTTGCTAAGATGGATATTGAGCACTGCAGAATCATCTCGAAATTTTATGATTTCCTAGTACTCTAATCAGTAAGTCCCAGACAAGTACTATACAAAGCTATAAACTAGTATCAAAAAAATACTTAGAAAGCTAAGGAGACAATGAAAGCTGTGTTCTATACGCTTCTGAAATTAATTACCATGCAATACAAAGGAAAAATCACAACACTGAGTGAGGTAAAGTAAAACTATCCCAAGCCATTATTAAATGAACAGTTTTTAAAAAGAACCATATAGATGGGGCTCATTACCCTAGAACAGCAGTTCTCAACCTGTGGGGCTGGGCCTCCTACTCCCACCACTGTGGGTTGTGACTCCTTTATGGGCCAAATTACCTTTCACAGGGGTTTCCTGATTCATAACAGTAGCAAAACTAGTTATGAAGCAGCAATGCAAATAATTTTATGGGGGCTGAGCCCCAGTGGCGTAGTGGTTGTGTGTAGGACTGCGGACCACAGGATTGGCAGTTCAAATCCAGTAGCAGCTCTCCAGGAGCAAGGCTGGGCTTCCTACTCCCACCAGGGTAGTGATGCCTCCCCAACCACCCAAAAAAAGAAAATAATTTTATAAAGGGTCGTGGCATTAGGAAGGTTGAGAACCACTGTTCTGGAAACAAGGCTTTTAAAAACATATGCCTGCATGTAACCTTACCCTTGTGGCTTTGTTTCCTGGACATTGCAGTACCTTTGATCTCAAAATCTACAGACGAAAAGTATCCTTTTGCCTTGTCTGGGTTGAATGCTGATATTATCTCTGACTTAGTTGGACGTGACAAATACACAATCCTAGTTGTTCCAATTTCTGCTCACTAGCTGTTACTTCCTTTCTTTCTCTTCTATCAACTTGTCAGGAAATGTCACAGCAGACATTCATGTCTCTTTCCAGGGAGAATCTGGAGGGAGAAATGCAAACACATAGTCACCTATACAGTAATAGCTACCTCTAAGGCATTTTTCTAAGAGATACAAGTTTTTTTTTAATCATTTTATTGGGGGTTCATATATTGCTTATCACAATACATACATACATACATACATACATACATACACACACACACATACTGTGATGATACAAGTTTTTGTTTGTTTTTGTTTTGGGGGGTTTTTTTTTGGGGGGGGGGCATCACTGCTCTCCGGTGGTGGGAGTAGGAGGCCCAGCCCCACTGCTGGAATTGAACCTCCGTCCCAGTGGGCCGCAGTCCCGCGCACAACCACTACGCCACCTGGGCTCAGCCCTCCAGTGTTCTTTTTCTTAAGAAACTTTTAACCCTAGAATAAGACCACCTTTACAGTTCAGTGAGCCTGTTTTCTCAATCAACTTATTTTCTGTGTCTATTTCAAATACCTTTGCTCCTTAAGAACAATTATCAGTAATGCTTTCTTTTTCTAACCTGAAGTCATCCTTCACACTATCTCTGGTCATCCAAAAGGACCTTTCATAATACCTGCTTTCCTTGTCCACACCAGGGTCTTGTTTCTTCCTTCAAAAATTCCTCTAACATCCTTTCCTCAGGTGTCTCAATTTAAATAGGGGGTTGGGAGAGTGTTCTGACATAAAGAAATTTTACATCATTCACACTGTAAGAGAACTTCTATGTTTAAAGACATAACTGTTACTTTTTCCATAGTGCTAAACGTTTTAGAGATAAAAGCCCTAGATTTCTGTATAGAGAAAGCCTGAGAAGGATCAGAGAACTCTTATCTCTAGACACCCGATAAGCACATTTTACAAAATGCAACCCAAGAAGGAAAGTGAAGTAACCTTAAGTGAAATGCTTCCCACAATAGGGGAAATTGACAGGGAATAAGGAGCAGTCTTAGAAAAGCTAAGAAAAATCCATCAAGAATAGAAGCTGCTATGAAAGGCAAGATGAACCTTGTCTCTTCAGGGCAGTTAGCCAAAGTCAGGACTGGCCCAGGCCTGTGGGAATACAGACACCCATGACAGTGGCCCCTGATGAGTTTTTTAAAGAACAAACAGAATTCCAAATCTCCCTCCCTGGGGAGCCCTTCTCTACCCTCACTCACTCTAAAAGCAACCTCAATTCCTAACACACAGCTGCGCAGGGGTGGGCAGGGAGCGGACTCAGCCACGGTGGGAGATGCATCATTGATAGTCGCTTACAAGAGCTGTGATAGCAGAGAAGATCAATGCTATTCAAGCTATCACACTTCTTAATAAGAGAAAGCCAGAAGGACAAGAGATAAGCTCTAAAAACAAAAGGTTTCGTCTTAAATAAGTATTTGAAATCAATAAAAAAAATTTTTGTCTTTAAGCTAAAAATGGGTTAAATCCACGACCATCAAGGATCTAATAAGAGAGAACAAGAAAGAAACAAAATAGTCTAAATACAAGTGTACACATATGTAAATATATTTATATATTACAATGGGTAAATATATTTACCACATACCGTATTTTTCAGACCATAAGATGTACCTGACCATAAGCTCACCCAATTTTTTTTTGGGGGGGGCATCACTGCCCTCTGATGGTGGGAGTAGGAGGCCCAGCCTTGCTGCTAGATTTAAACTTCCAACCCAGTGGGCCCCAGTCCCGCGCACAACCACTACAGCACCGGGGCTCAGCCCCGACACACCCAATTTTTAGAACAGGAAAACAAGAAAAAAATATTCTGAACCAAACAGAAACAGTATACTAAAATGTTCTGGGAACCCTTGGACCATACAACGCTTCCTCGTCTTCCCCCCTCCCCACTTTTGCGGGGAAAGAACGGGTAGTTCTAAGTTTAGTATTAAGGTAGCAGATGGACATTCGACCTCTACTCAAGTAGTCCCTCAATGCAAGAACATTTGGTTCTATGAACTTGGCACTCCATGATGCTCACCTACTCAACATGATCGCTGAAGACAAAGCAGGAGCATAAACAAATGTGAAGAAAGCTAACAAAAGATATAGCATCTGGGGTCTTAAAGACTTGGAAGATAAACAAGTGGCCATCTAGCTCAGAAGCAACAAAACCCACATGAAAGAAGCCCGCCAGCCTGTGTGATCACGGGGTGTAGATGGGATCAGGTATCAGGCATCAAAGAACAAAAAAATTTTATCGTTGTGAATGAGGGGTATGTGAAGTGGAGACCCAAAGCCCATCCGTAGAAAACTGGACATCCCCTTACCGAAAGGGAGGAGACGAGCCAGTCAGGGTGCAGTACAGCACCAATGAAACAGACAACTTTCCTCTAGTTCTTCAATGCTTCCTTTCCCCAACTATCATGATTCCAATTCTACTTTACAAATCTGGCTACACAGAGGATATACACTGGTACAGAAAAGAACTGGTAACACAGGGAGTCAGGACAGATAAACCCCTCAGGACCATAATGAGAGGAGCCTACCAGGAGGGGAAGGAGGTGAGAACGGATGACAATGACCTACATATAACCCCCTCCCTGGGGGAACAAACAACAGAAAAGTGAGTGAAGGGAGACATTGGGCAGTGTAAGACATGAAAAAATAATTATTTACAAGTTATCAAAGGTTCATTGGTGGGACAGGAGGAATGAGAAGCTGGTACCAAGGGCTCAAGTAGAAAGAAAATGTTTTGGGAGTGATGATGGCAACAAGTGTACAAATGTGCTTGACACATGGATACATGTATGGATTGTGATAAAAGCTACATGAGCCTCCAATAAAATGATTTTTAATAAATACAACTCTTATCACAATAAATACATACATCAATTTTATGCAGACCATATTTGCACATTTGTGGCCATCATCAATCTCGAAACATCCTCCTTCTACTTAGGTCCCCTAAAAGGATTTTTTTAATGTAATTATCTTATTTGATCTCCCTTTGACCCACTAAAATGTTGCTTCAGTTGAAAAAGGACGGGGGTAATACACGTTGAGTAAGCCTCAGGTGAATCCCCCTCTTCATAGATGACCAGGGATGTGAACAGCCTTGCTTTCCTATAGAGAGCCTGGGAAAGTGACTACAAATGGAATGAGGTTAAAATTTAACACCCTATTATTTGATCTCCCTTTTGACACATTTTAAAGTTGTCCTCGTTTTTAAGGCTTCTGCTTTCTTCTTGATTGAGGAATTTTTTTACATTTCTTTGTATTTTTGTTTCTTTTTCTTTTTTTGTTTTTCTGTGTATTAGATCCAGAGAAGGTATATTTATGGAGAGAATAGCTAGACTGATGGTTTTCTTGGTAGTCTGGAGGGGGAAGTTGTAAGGAAATGAGGAAATATTAACAGAGCACAAAGAAGAAAAGGTCCTAAAATTGATTGTGGTAAAGATTTTACAACTTTTCCTGATATGACTCAACTACTGAATTGTATGATATGTGGATTATGTACCAATAAAACTGTTAAATAGATATTTTTTTAAAAAACAAGAGAATTGGGCTGAGCCCCGGTGGCACAGTGGTTGTGTGCGGGACTGCGGCCCACAGGGATGGAGGTGCAATTCCAGCAGCGGGGGGCAAAGGCTGGGCCTCCTACCCCCACCACCACAGGGCAGTGATAACCCACCCCCCCACAATCAAACAAAACAAAACAAAATAAATTTTTTTTAAAAAAAAGAGAATTCTACACTTAGCAAAACTATCCTTCAAAAATAAGTTATTTGACTTAATGTAGTTTGAAAAATGCCGTCCGAACTAAATGCATTAAGCCTAAAGTACTTTCACAATGCAGTCTCTAGAATTTTTATAAACTGGGGCTGAGCCCCGGTGACGTAGTGGTTGTGCGCGGGACTGCGGCCCACTGGGACAGAAGTTCAATTCCAGCAGTGGGGCTGGGCCTCCTACTCCCACCACCAGAGAGCAGTGATGCCCCCCACCCCAAACAAACAAACAAACAAACAAACATATTTTTAAAAAAAGAATTTTTATAAACTGCTCAAAGACAAACCAGTTAGATGTAGATGTCACCTCAAAGTGCCAGATAACTGAAAGTTTTCTCTTATTGACCTGATTTTTAAAAATCATTTTATTGGGGGCTCATAAATCATAATTCATACATACATTCACTGTGTCAAGCACAGCTGTACATATGTTGTCATCATCATTCTCGAAACATTTTCTTTCTACATGAGCCTTTGGTGTCAGCTCTTTTTCTCCCCTTCCTCCCACACCCTCACCCTCCCTTTACCTGACTTTTTTTTTTTGGCATCATTGCCCTATGGTGGGAGTGGGAGGCCCAGCCTTCCTCCTGGAGAGCTGCTGCTGGATTTGGACTGCCAAGCCTGTGGGCCACAGTACCGCACTCAACCACTGCGCCACCGGGGCTCAGCTGTACCTGACTTTTTATGATTAAATGCTGGAATCTGCTATCTAGTTAGACAACAAAGACATCCTCAGACTGTAGAGAACTTTATGGCTCTGCTTGCTCACTCATCGTCAATAGCTATTTCCCCGTGGATACCATGAAACCTGAGCAGCGTAAAACAGGACTCCAAGGTATACATTCAAAAGTGAAAGGTATGCATTCTCGATACATTCTGATTTCAGAGATGGCCTGAAATCAATATTGTCAATCTCACTTGTGTGTACATTCTTTTAAAAGTTCTACTTCTTCTAACTCGGAGTAAATAAGCTGTGTCCTTCCAATGTACATTATGTGCATTTCAAGTAATACTAAGGTGAAATAAAAACATCTCCAGACAAAGACTGAGAAAGCCCATTACTTGTGGTGGTGGTCAGGGGCCGCCAAGTCCGTCTCGACTCACAGATGGGAAGGAACAGCCAAGTCCTGTACCTGCCTCACAATCGTCACCTTTAAGCCCACTGTTGCAGCCACCATGTCTGTCGATTCAGCTCAACGTGCTCCTCTTTTTGCTGCCCTATTTTACCACACGTGACGGCTTTTTCCAGGGACATTGTCTAAAGTACATGAAAAGAAATCTCACCATCCTGGCTTCTAAGGTGCATTCTGGCTGTACTTCTTACAAAATTGGCTTGTACTTTCAACATTTTTCTCCAGTAACATAATTCAAGTATATCGATTCTTTTTGGCTCTTCCTTAGTCAGTGCCCAACAGGAAGAGTTGTACATGCTTAAATTTAATGCAACTGAAAATATCAAGGTTTGAGTAATCTACTACTAGAACAAGTTATTAAAAAAAAAAAACTAAAGAAAGCCCTGTCAAATGAAATGGCACCGGATGGTAGCTTGAATACAAAGAAAGAACACCAGAGGGCTGAGCCCCGGTGGCGTAGTGGTTGTTCGCGGGACTGCGGCCCACTGGGATGGAGGTTCCATTCCAGCTCCACAGGAGCAAAGGCTGGGCCTCCTACTCCAACCACTAGAGGGTAGTGGTGCCAAAAAAAAAACAAAAAAGAAAGAACACCAGAAAAAGTAAGCACAAGATTAAATACATGCCCAAAGGAATTGTGTGGATATGTATTTCTTGTTTTTCTTCTTTTTAAGTCCTTAGAATACATAATATTAAATAAAGCAGCAATAATTCCTTATCAGCTGAGCCCTGGTGGTGAAGTGGTTGTGCACGAGACTGCAGCCCACTGGGATGGAGGCTCGATTCCAGCTCACAGGAGCAAAGGCTGAGCCTCCTACTCCCACCACCAGAGGACAGTGATGCCTAAAAAAAAAAAAAAAAAAAAAAAAAACCCACAAATAATTCCTTATCACTGGGTTTATAACAAATTATATATATATGTGTGTGTATGTATATATATCAAAATGACTACATAGAGGAAGAAAGGAACTATATTGCAACAATGTCTATATTTTACTAGAATTTAATTAAGAGTAATCTAAAATAAGTGCATTCAGTTAGGGTCTAGATTGTAATGTACAGTACAGGGAGTAAAACAAATCAATTAATGAGAAAATGGAAAGACAATGCAACAAATATAAAAACTGAATCTTTTAGAAACTGATGAAACTTTAGATAAATTCACCAAAACTAGAAATGAAAGAAAAGACATCATCACAGATCCTACAAAAGAATTAAAGGGTATGTCAAAAATACTAGATCAACTTCCGAAGCGCTGGTGACATGGCAGTTATACATCAGGCTGCTAATCTCAAGGTCAGCACTTCTAAGTCATAAGTCCTTTGGGACATAAAGATGAGGCTCTTCTACTCCTGTAAGGCGTGGCAGTCTCAAAATTCTACCCTGGCCTACAGGGTTATAATGAGTCAGAATTGACTCCATGGAAAGGAGTGAGGGAAATGAAAAACTTTATGGGAAAAGTTTTGACAACTCTGATGAAATGCCCTATAAAGGGCTGAGCCCCGGTGGCGTAGTGGTTGTGCGTGGGACTTCGGCCCACTGGGACGGAGGTTCAATTCCGGCTCCCAGGAGCAAAGGCTGGGCCTCCTACTCCCACCACCTGAGGGCAGTGATGCCTAAAAAAAAAAAATTTTTTTTAATGCCCTATAAAGACACAAATGACCAAATCTAGTAAAATAAGAAATGCGAGATCTGAGTAGACTTGATCAAGCAAAGAAACTGAATGGAATTAATGATTTAAACACCCTCCTATAAAGAAAAGCATATGGCTTTTAACAAACATTTTTTTTTGGGGGGGGGGGTATCACTGCCCTCAGGTGGTGGGAGTAGGAGGCCCAGCCTTTGCTCCGTGGAGCTGGAATCGAACCTCCATCCCAGTGGGCCGCAGTCCCGCGCACAACCACTACGCCACCGGGGCTCAGCCCTTTACAAACATTTAATGAAGAAATAATACTATTTGTTCATAAACTCTCTCAAAGTAGAGCAAACACCCCAGTTTATTCTGAAGCCCATGTGGTAGGCAGAGTCTTAATAATGTCTCTCCAAGATCCCTATCCTCCGTTTATTCAATCCAACAATCTAGACACAGCTGTGAAAGGACGGTGGCTATTTAATTAAAGTCACAGACCTTAAAATAAAGAAGCCGGTATTAACCTGTGTTACCCTAAGTCCAACCTCCTCCTCTTGTTGTTTGGGCCCATCGAGTCAGTTCTGATTCATAGTGAACAATAGACAAAAGAAAAACCCTGGCCAGTCCCGCACCATCCATCCTCACAATTGTTTGAACCCACCGTTGCAGTCAGCGTGTCAGTCTGTGTCCTCCAGGGCCTTGCCCGTTTTTGCTGTCCTCTGTTTCACCAAGCATGATCTCTTTTCCCTGGGACTGCTCGCTCCTCTTAACATGCTCAAAGTACATGAGGAGTCTTACCATCCTTGCTTCTAAGGAACATTCTGGCTATACTTCTTCTAAGACAGATTTGTTCTCTTGGAAAAATACTTTCAATGTGGAAGAATGCTTTCAATATTCTTCCCCAACACCGTGATTCAAATACATCGATTCTTCTTCAGTCTTCCTTATTCAATGTCCAACTTTCACATGCATATGAGGCAACTGAAAATACCACGGTTACCCTGAGTACTCAAAGTGACATCCTTGGCTCTTCACGGCTCTATGAAGGTCTTACGCAGCAGATTTGCCCAAAGCAATAATGTCCTTTGAGCTCTTGATGATTACTTCCGTGAGCAAACGGACTTTGGATCCAAGACAAAATCCTTGACTGCAACCCTTTCTTCTATCTTGATGTTACCTAAAAGATCTTACCCACTGCGATCAAGTTGATGCAACTCACAAAGACCCCATAGGGCGGAGTAGAAACGGCCCCTGTGAGTTTCCAAGACCGGAACTGACTACGGGAGGGGAAAGACCGTCTCTCTCCCTGGAAGAACCGGGTGGTGGTTTTCAACTGCTGCCCATGAGTATCACCACCCAATCCATAACCACTACGCCAACAGGACATCTTACTTGTTGGTTATGTAAGCCTGGAAGGAGGAGACATTTCTCCAGCTGGAGTTAGGAAAGATGCATCAGAGATGAGGCAGAAGGAAAAATCCGGTTTCTGCATAACCGGGACTCGACCTGCCACTATTGGCTTTGAAGAGAACCGGAAGTCAGAGAATGAGGACAACCTCTAGTGGCTCACAACGACCATGAGCTAGTGTCCGGCAAGGAAACAGTACCAACCACAATACAAGTTCACAGAACTGAAGTCTGTCTTCAGAATCTGAATGAGCCTGGAAATGGTCCTCTTCTGGTATCTGCAGAGATCAACAGAACCTTGCCAGCACCTTGAGTTCAGCTTATGAACTCCAAGCTGCTCCGAGTTGTGCCTGACATCTGACTCACAGAAGCCGCCAGGTGATGCTAAATGGGAGTTGTTGTAAGTTGTTACGTTAGTAGCAATTTGTTATGGCACCAAAAGAAAACACACCCTGTATCCCTCTCATACTGCAACCGGCAGCGATATCAAAGAAAACTACAGCTCAACATCCTTTTAAATGTAGATGCGAAAGCATTAACAAAATGTTATAAAACCAAATTCAATGACTTTAAAAACATTGACACAATGGATGAATGTATGGATTATGATGAGATGTGAGAACTGTAAGAACCCCAATAAAAGTATTTTATTAAAATGCATATGACTCACTAATATCAAATGAAATAAACAGCCAATGTCACAAGATCATCTCAGTAGACACACAAAAAAGCATCTGACTAAAAATCCCCAGCCATTGATCGAAGAGCTCAGTAAATTGAAGAAAGAGCATCCTCATCTTTAGAAAGCATTTGTGAAAACATCTACAGCCAAGCTTCCTTAGTCAGTACGCATCACCCAGTGACTCTCACAAAGGGCACACAGGCACCTATAGCTTTAAAATCTTTGCTTTATTGCTACCCGTGTTAATTTTCACCTCAAACCATAACAAGAGTAGTGTATCAAAATGGGAACATGAGCTAAAAAGGAATGAAAAGTGCCACACATGAGAGAGTTCGTTTAAATCCATCACCAACCGCTACAACGACAAAGCCTAAACACACCCTCTCCAGAGGGTCAGGTGAATGCCACATCACTAGACACGCGGTGGCAGGCAGGCAGGGTGGGTTTGTGAGAACAAGGAAGCCTGACTGCCTGGGTGCTGAACCCAACTCCACCACGGCCCAAGTGAATGACTCCAAACAAGCCATGAACTGCTCGGCTGCGAGATGCCTCAGCTGATTCAAGCCCAGTCATCTTATACTGGAGTATGCACGATTAAGTTCACACTCCGCCTTGCACTTAGAACAATGAGTGGCATTATTTGACAACCATCAATAAAGGTGGGCTGTTAGCAGCTGCAATGTAAGACATAGCCTTTCCAAGAAACACAGATTATACAAGCTTCTTACCAAATGGGAACTTTACCAAGACAACGGATTACTAGGAATTGGTCATAATCGAAGGTATTGTTGGAACTTTAGAACAGTAATAGCATTAAGTTAAGATAATGTGCAGTTAGGAAATTAGAGTGAACTTTCAAAGGGATAGAGGGCACCACAGTTTTCTAGCCCTGAGAACATGAACTTTTCAGCTTGGCAAAACTGAAAAGCATTATAAAGCTCTGACACACTAACCAAAAAAAAAAAGGTTAAATGGCATGTACACAGAGGTACTTGGTTGTTCTGAATTTAAAATGTAGATTTTTTTCAGGAAATCTACCATAATCTACTTAGCAAGAGAACGAGGGAAAGAGTGGCTGGGTGGGGGAAGACTGAAAGTCTAAGAAACATAAATCCTCATCTTCCATAATAAAACTATCTGAAACATAAAAGATGAAAAACTAAAAAACAAGCTATATCTTTATGGGACTGAAGTGATAACAGCCCCTCAAAAGGTTGGACAGGAAACTTAAAGAAAACAGTGAGTTTAAGTTAATGGAGAAACAAGAATTCTGTAAATTGAGTTTCCACTTTCAATTGGGGGGAAAAAACCATAAACACTTCTATGTAAAAACTTCCAAAATGATAAGAATTGTTCACTATAACTTTTCATTTGGAATATAAAGATGTCACCTCCCCTCTCCCTAATAACCCCCCTCCATTAGAATAACGCCAAATTTCTAAAAATTAAAGAAATAAAGACTTCAGAAAGTTTGTTAAAAAATAAATTCCCCCCTGAAGAATTTACTTTAGAGGACAGCACGGAAGCTTGGGGGAGAGGGTCATGTCTGACCAGACCATATGGAAGCAAATGAAGGGGGAGGAAGAAGCAAGTGAAGGGCATCCTGGCCCAAGCTTTGAGGAAATCTCCCCATTCAGAACAGCCAACGCAAAGAGAACCACATGGCTAGCTCCACTGAGACACGACGTCCCTTGCTGACCCATGGCTCTATGGGGCACAACACTGAAGACACAGTGTTGGGATTGTACCCAGTCGGATCCTACCACACAGAGCAAATCATTCACAGCGTGCAGCAAAACAGCGCGGGAAGCAGAGCATGGAGGCCCTAAGGGAGTGCCAAGGACAGACGTTGGGGCCAGGGCGTGGAACCCCATGAAACTCGACCGGAGGTCACTCCTAGAGGTCAACAAGCACAGCCTGCACTACTTATAGGTCTTTCTTATTACTTTTTACTTATCTATATGTTTTTCCTGGACATTGGTTTTGTTGTTGTTGTCGCAGTTTAACCACTGCAAGACTCCTCTAAAAAACAAACCCCTCAAATTGTTCACCCGGAGTCTTCAGTGGCAGTTCTGAGTGGGTGAGTCTGTCACCTCCGATTTCACTTCTGCGGGGTTGGCGCTCTTTGCAGCCTCTCTTCCTCCTCACGCAGCAGGCTAAACACCAAACCCAAGGGAAATGAGTCTCAGCTGTGCCAATTCTCCAGCCAAGGTTTCAACAGTGATCAGCTCACCGCCCCTGCCTGGAACCTGCCCCTCCCATCCCAGCTAAACGCTATTCTTACACCACAGATGAGCGAGCACACAGTTCACGGGAATCTGGGTAGTTATTAGACAAAAAGAAAACAAGGTAATCAAGACTAACTTTACTCACTGCTTCTAATCCATAAAGGGAGATTTATGCATAAAGAAAAGCAAATTCTACCATCCCTGTTAACTTAAAAATAACGACCGCTTCATTGAGAAGTGTCTACCACGACATCTACTATAAATCAATACTTGTAATAAAGTCAAAAGGGTCACATTTGTCCCTGAAGGGGCTAAGGGGATTCAGAAGACAAAAAAGTCTACAATAAACATTGGGAAGAACCTGGAAACAGCATTGTTGCTTTATGGGGATAGCAATCAAGGTCACAAATCAAGGTTTGTATGAACTGCTGAATTGAAAAACATTTTGCTCTATAAAATTTCATGCTAAACACAAAAAATTAAAAATAAAAATTTCAAGCTAATCACAATGACTTTTGTATCCTTTTTATTATGGAGGAAAAGATTTTTTGCCCACCAATATACCAATATTAGAAGTCCTAGTTCATAAATGCCAGTTCATAAAGTTTATTTTCTCATACTCATAGTCTGCTGAGTAATAGTAGTCTGGGGTCCTAGGGCTGGCAATTGGCCATGTAAGTGACAACGATTGGTCTACACTTGTCCAGGTGAACTGGTGGGTTAACACAGTGGGTTGCTAACTGCAAGATCAGCAGCTGCTTCCAAGGGGTCAGATGGGGCTTTCAACTCCCAAAAAGAGTTACTGTCTCAGAAACCCCAGGGACTGACTGTTCTAGAACCCTGTCTGACAGGTCGCTATCAACTCAATGACAGTAGTTTCGTCCTGAGCAAAAACCAAGAGACCTACAGCTCTGAGAAGAAGCTAGTCCTGATGGTGCCTGACGGGTGCTGCCAATTACAGATGACTCACGGTCAACCATTACTTTAAAAGTAAGGTGAGAGGGTAAGTAAGGGGCAGGGAAACAAGATGACTGGAGAGAAAGCATTTGGAAGGAAGTTAGTGAGCGTATTCACGCACTGTGAAGAACATAACTAATGTCACAGAACAATTTGTGAAATTACAGAACCTAAGCCTAATTTATTGGGCAAACTTTGACCAAAAACACAAAAAGCATTTTAATGCACAAAATACTAATAGCAGGGTGTGTGTGTGTATAAAATAAACAAAAACATAAAAATAATCTAAAGTCTTATGTCTATAAAAGACACTGGAGTCATCATTTAAAATGCCCTCAATAACAAAAATACTCTCTAATTTACAGGCTGGTAAACAAGTGAACTGCACACACTCTCAGGAACATAGGTATTCCTATTTTCTATTCTTATGAGGCACCAAGAAAAATTCCTGTTCAAGGTGTCTCAGAAATCATGTATTATTCTTATTAAAAATAATGAAAAGAATCCCAAAGTCATCCAATATTGAATTAACTGTGAAATACTAAGTCAAATAGTACAGAGCAGAGAAAACGAGTCACCAGACGTATGTGCAACAACACAAGTGCATCTTAGCAAAACCATACTTGGTTTAAAAGAGAATTGATTCCAAGATTACATGACACTCTTTTAATAAAATGGAAATGCAATTAAAATTAGACAACAGGTCTTGATAAAATTTTTTGAAAAGACAGAACAGATGAAATTTAAAACTGTTTACCTTGAAAGGGCTACAAGAAAGTTACTGTCCACCTTCAATATGAAACTTCCTGGGCATACATGGATGCTGTATATAATGTTTTGCTCTAAGAGGTGCCTGGGTGGTACGGTGGCTATGTGTTGGGCTACAATCCTTAAGGTCAGCAGCTTGAAACCAGCGGAGACAGAAAGGCAGGGTTTTCCACACCAGTAAATATTTTGCTCTATGATGAGCAAAAGATGTCAGTTCTGCAGCCCACTGGGTTGGCGGTTCAAATCCTGCAACAGCTCTCCAGGCTGGATCTCCTACTCTCACCAGAGGGCAGTGATGCCCCCCCCCAAAAAAAGATGTCCGACATTAAAAAGTACAAGCCATATGATTTCATGTATATAAAATTCATAAGCAAAAATTAATCTAGCAAGATAAAAATGAGAATAGTGGCTGGAGGAGGTTGGTGACGCCTGAGTCAAAGCACAAGGCAGGCTCCCAGGAGCCAAGAAATGTTCTAGCATCCTGATCCACGTCAGTTACAAAAGTAAGCTCTCGGGCTGAGCCCTGGTAGCGTAGTGGTGGAGTGCGGGACTGCAGCCAAATGGCTTGGCGGTTCAAATCCAGCAGCAGCAAGGCTAGGCCTCCCACTTCTACCAGAGGGCAGTGATGCCTTAAAAAAAAAAAAGAGAGAGAGAGAGAGAGAGATCTGAACCAAAATCCAATGAAAAAAAATAAATAAAAAGTTTTTTAAAAGTAAGCTCTCTTCATAACAATCCATCCAAGGTTTCTATTTTGTGTGTGTATATATATGCATGCATGTATGTTAGATGCTACTAGGTCCATTTCAACTCATAGAGGCCCCATGTGACTGAGTAGACCTGCCCTAAAGGGCTTTCTGTTTTTTTTTTGTTTTTTTTTTTAGGCATCACTGCCCTGGTGGTGGGAGTAGGAGGCCCAGCCTTTGCTCCTGGGAGCCGGAATTGAACCTCCATCCCAGTGGGCCGCAGTCCCGCGCACAACCACTACGCCACCGGGGCTCAGCAGGGCTTTCTGGATTGTAATCTTTACTGCGGGAGCCCTGGTGATGCAATGGTTAAGCATTCCCTTGCTAACCAGAGCCCACAGTAGCTCTGAAGACCGATGTGGCAGCCCAATGGGCAGACCTGGAGCCTCTAGGGAGCTGCTCTACACTCCGAGTCAAGATGGAGTTGCTGGTGTGGTGATTTATGGGAGCAGATCTTGAGGTTCCCTCCTCTGCACTCACCAGGTTGGAACTGCCAAGCCTGGTGGTGTAAACCAGGCTTCAAAAACTTCATGGAAAACGGAATTTTCCCACAAACTTTCAAATTACATCTTAAAAAAAAAAAGAAAAAGAAAAAAAGAAGTGGTGAGCATCTGTCAATGCTCATAACCGCTACTGTTTGGGGTTCTGTTTTGTTTTTTAAATCATTTTATCGGGGGCTCATAACAACTCTTATCACAGTCCATATATACATTCCCTGTGTCCAGCACATTTGTAAATCTGTCGCCATCCTCATTCTGAAAACATGTGCTTACTACTTTAGCCTTTGTATCAACTCATTTTCCCCTCCCTCCCTACTCTCCCCTCCCTCATGAACCCTTGATAATTTATAAATTATTGTTTTGTCATATCTTACACTGTCTGACATCTCCCTTCACCCACTTCTCTGTTGTCCATCCCCCAGAGAGGAAGTTTATCTTTATAATCTGTTCCCCCTTTCTACCCTACCTTCCTTCCACCCCCCTAGTAAGGTAGAACTGGGATCATGAATAGTGGGAGGGGGAGGAAGCATTCAAGAACTAGAGGAATGTTGTATTATTTCATCATTGCTACACTGCACCCTGACTGGCTCGCCTCTTCCCCAGGACCCTTCTGTAAGGGGATGTCCAATTGCCTACAGATGAGCTTTGGATCTTCAATATGCACTCCCTCATTCACAATGATAGGATTCTTTTGTTCCGTGATGCCTCCTACCGGATCCCTCTGACACCTTGTTATCACATTAGCTGGTGTGCTTCTTCCACGTGGGCTTTGTTTTTTAGTCTCTAATACTCCTAGTCTCTGAAATTCCTGGTTTTGAAAAGCAGTTTTGGGCTGAGCCCCGGTGGCGTAGTGGCTGTGTGTGGGACTGCGGCCCACAGGGTTGGCGGTTCGAATCCAGCAGCAACTCTTAGGAGCAAGGCTGGGCCTCCTACTCCCACCAGAGGGCAGTGATGCCCCCCCCCCAAAAAAAGAAAAGCATCTTTATTTTCCCACTCAAGATCAAGTCAATCTCAATACTTTATCTGGAAAGAAAATAAAATCAAGTTGTACCAAAAAATTTTTACATTTAGAATTCCTTTATATCTTTCCAAACCATTCTTCAGCCTTCTACTATGTCAGAAAAATATTGGTCTAACAAGCAATTATTTTGGGGTTGAGCCCCAGTGGCGTAGTGGTTGTGCGCAGGACTGCGGCCCACTGGGATGGAGGTTTGATTCCGGCTCCATGGAGCAAAGGCTGGGCCTCCTACTCCCACCACCTGAGGGCAGTGATGCCAAAAAAAAGTAGGGCTGAGCCCCGGTGGCGTCGTGGTTGTGCGCGGGACTGCAGCCCACTGGGACGGGGGTTCAATTCCAGCAGTGGGGCTGGGCCTCCTACTCCCACCACTGGAGAGCAGTGATGCCCAAAAAAGAAAAAAGTAATTATTTTGTCCCAAAGTGAACAGTGCAACTTAGAATGTAACTAATTTGCTGGCCATATCATTCATAAATCCATACTGGTAAAAACTTTCACAATGAATGCCTAATACAAATAACATGTCATGCATTTAGTAGTCTAAAAGTCATCTCACCATGGCAATAAGGGCACTTACCAGAACAGGAAAAAATGCTAAGATTGTGGGGAGGTTAGAACTCCCATTTAATGTAAATTGGTACACTATGGAGACTGGTACGGAACTTCCCAAACAGCTAGAAATATATCATCCAAAATCCCTAGGTATACATCCTAGAGGGAAAAAGAGCTGTGACACCAACACACTTCCACTCTTCCATGTTCCCTCCAGCATGATCCACAAAAGCAAAAAGATGGAAACCATAGACGTGTCCATCAATGGATGACTGGATGACAAATTGCTATACATACCGCCAGGGGAATGATACAGAAGAATAAAGTTTAATGATAAACCCACAAACCATCTCACAACATCGATGAATCTGGAAAACATTATGCTAAGTGAAATAAGCTAATCACAAAGGGGGCAAGTATTGCATGGTGCCACTATTAAAAGAAGTCAAAAATAGGTTTACACAGAGGAAGAAGTAATCTTTGATGGTTACTAGGAATGGCAGGAAGATCACAAACTAGAAAGAGAAAGGCAATAAATATGAGGGAAAGGAGTTTGGCACAAAATGATCAAAATAAAGGAAGACACTGAGAGGAATACAAGAATAAAGAACAGGTATGGTAAAAGAATTCTCAGAGTACCATGGACTTCCTGAAGAGCACACCAATCTGTCTTGGAAGAAGTACAGCCAGAATGCTCATTAGAGGCAAGGAAGGTGAGACTTCCTCTCACAAACTTTCAACATGTCAGGAGAGACAAGTCTGTGGAAAAGGACATCATGCTTGATGAAGACCCTAAACAAGATGAACTGACACGGCTGAACCCTGGTGGCGGAGTGGTTGTGTGCAGGACTGCGGTCCACAGGGCTGGCGGTTCAAATCCAGCAGTAGCTCTCCAGGAGCAAGACTGGGCTTCCTATTCCCACCAGGGCAGAGGTGCCAAAAAAAAAAAAAAGATGGACTGACACAAAGGTGGCTGTACCAGCAGACTCAACCCTCAGAATGACTGTGGGGGTGCACACAACCCGGCGGTGTTTCACGCTGCTGTACACTGGGGTCGCTGTGAGTCCGAACTGACTTGGTGGTGCCAAACAACCACCAGGTAAATACTATGACATGTACAATCCTGAAACAGCAGCGGTACAAACAATGATTTGTTACTCATACACACATGGGTATGCTAAATCGGTGTGCAAGGGTCCTATGAGACTACACCCACGTATACATACATGTGTATGATTGTAGAAGTTTCTACTTAAGAAGGGGACTTCCAAAAGTTCATGGGGAATGGAATTGAAAGCTAATGGATTTTTCCCCATAAAGTTTGGGAAGCCCCTTATTAGGTACATGTATGGACTGTATAGGTACTCAAATGCAATAAAGCGCTTAGTGGGCACAGTTATGGAAAGTCCTTAGATGGAACCACAACACCTGACAGGACTGAGATACTGGGCTCAAGGGCAGGCGCCTAGATCAACTGGCACAAGTGGTTAAGCGCTAAACTATTAGTTCTAAGAATAATGGCTCAAACCCAACCAAAGGTCCCTCAGCAGACGTGCATGCAACACACTGGATGAAGCAGGGAACCAATAGAGAAGTCTGAGGGCCAGTCCAAATCCCAAGTACACGTACAGCACTCCCCACCCCCCAAAGACTTCACTTCAGAGGGTAACACTGAAACTACAGCTCAGGGAGAAGGACATGAATGATCAGAGCACACAGGAGCAAATGAAGGGGGGGAGAGAGTGAAGCACATCCTGGCCCACCAAGCCCAGAGGATGATATTCCTGCTCAGAGCAGCCAATGCAGAGGACTATAGGACCAGCCAATCAGAGAGTCGACATTCCTCACTGACCCATAGCTCGACAGGGGACAACACTGGAGACACGGCGTGACCGCGCCTGATCTGACCCCACCACACTGAGGAGAAACACTAATGGAACCGAGCCAGGGGAACCGAGCGACAGAGTTCCCAGGGACTACCAAAAATAGACTGTAGGGCTAAGTCTGTTGACTCCTAATGGGCAACAAACAGACCTTGAACTATTTACTGGCTGGTCTTTCTTTTGTCATTGGTTTGTTTTGTCTTTTTTTGTGTGTGCATATTATCTATCTCTGAAGTTCTATCTAGCTAGGATGGAAGGGATAAACAATCTGGAGAAGAAAGAGGCAGGACATACAGTTGGGGGGAGGGAAATGGAAGAAGGGGAGGGGGGCGGAGGGGGGCGGGGCGGAAGTGAGTGTTAACCCCAGGGACAAAGGAACAACAAGTGATCCAAAACTGATTGCCAGGAGGGTGTGGGAGGCCTGGTGGGGCTTGATCAAGGGCAATGTAGCTGAGAGGAATTACTGAAACCCAAATGAAGGCTGAGCATGATATTGGGACAAGAAGAAAGTAAAAGGAAATAACAGGAAGAAACTGGAGGCAAATGGCATTTTATAGATGTCTAAATACAGGCATGTATATAAGTAAATATATGTATTTATGATGATGGCGAAATAGATCTATGTGTATTTATTTTAGGTTTAGTATTAAGATAACAGATGGGACATTGGGTCTCTACTCAAGTACTCCCTCACTGAACGAACATTTGTTCTCTTAAATTGGCATTCCATGATGCTCACCTTCCTGACGCAATCACTGAAGACAAATGTATACATAAGCAAAAATGGTGAATAAAGCTAATGGTGCCTAGCTATCAAAAGATAGAGTCTGGGGTCTTAAAGGCTTGGCGATAAATAAGCAGACATCTACTTAAGAAGCAACAAAGCCCACATGGAAGAAGCACACTAGCCTATGTGATCACTAAGTGTCAATAGGATCCAGTATCAGGCATCTGAGAACAAAAACTCATATCATTGTGTATGAGGGGGAGTGCAGAGTGGAGACCCAAAGCCCGTCTGTAGGCAACTGGACATCCCCTTACAGAAGGGTCCTGGGGGAAGAGCCCAACCAGTCAGGGTGCAGTGTAGCATACAATTTTCCTCTAGTCCTTGAATGTTTCTTCCTCCCCACTATTTGTTTTTGTTTTTGTGGGCATCACTGCCTCTGGTGGTCGTGGGCGCTACCCAGCCGCCGCTGGATTTGAACCACGAAGCCCACGGGCTGCAGTTCCGCACTCAACCACTTACGCCACCGGGGCTCAGCCTCCTCCCTACTGTTATGATCCAAATTCTAGCTTAAAAATCCTGGTAGACCAGAGCATGTACACTGGTACAGGTCAGAGCAAAAAACACAGGGAATCCAGGACAGGTAAACTCCTCAGGACTAATAATGAGAGCAGAGATAGCAGGAGGGTGGGGGGAGAGGAGGGGAAAAGGCAGGAACCAATCACAATGATGTACATCTAACCCCCTCCCTGGGGGGACGGACAACAGAAAAGCGGGTGAAGGGAGACATCGGACAGTGTAAAACATGACAAAGTAATAACTACTTATAAATTATGAAGGGTTCATGAGGGAGGGAGCGGAAAAATGAGGATCTGATACCAAGGGCTCAAGTAGAAACAAAGTGTTTGGCGAATGATGATGGCAACAAATGTACAAATGTGCTTGACACAATGGATGGATGTATGGATTGTGATAGGAGTTGTATGAGCTCCCAATAAAGTGATTTAAAAAAAAAACCCTGGGAAAAAGAAAACACATAGACTTTGATGCTCACAGATTATAAATAGTTTTAAAATATATCAATATATTATTAAATACATTGATAAACAAATAAATACATAATACTTCGATCGGGAAAGTAAAACAGTTGAAGAAAGAGCTATTTGGCATCAGGAGACTGGCAGAAGGCATTCGGTAACAAGAAAGCATGGAGGCTGAGGCAAAGACAAACTCATCTCTGACAGAAAAATTTTTTTCTCCATTATGTAAGAGCTCCCTACTAGACATTTTGAGCAGAGAAAAGCCTTAATCCTCTCTAAGCCACTAAATAACTAAAACATCCTACATTATTTAACAGTGGTTTAATTAACCTTTTCTCGCTTTTTCCTAGACTTCAAATATTTGATCTTTTTAGCAAGCACTGGAAGACAAAAATCAAATATAATCTTATTAAGTTTGAAAATAAATTTAAATAATAAAGTAAGTATTCTGCTCTAAATATGACTCCTGAGTTTAGAGTAAAACAGCTATCTAAGTCTACCCTATGGTAAAACTATTTTAATAATTTTTATATTAGATTAGATGAAAACTAAAGAAAAAGAATCACTTGATTCCCTAGTCTCCAGCTAATGCCTGATATATGAATAATTAATGTCAACCTCTTCTCATTATCTATCCTAGTGAAGAAGTAGAAAAACAAATTTTATCCTCTGGTCCTTTTCTAAGTGTTTTGGGCTAAGAGAGAATCACAGCATCCAAAACATGAAGAAACAGAAAGCTCAGAGTGACTATTCTGAAACTATTAACTGAACAATTACCGGTCTTATAAATGGATATTCTTTAAATGTACATCCGAAACCACATTTTAACGGACTTTGAAAATGATTCCCTTCCTTTTTCTACATTTAATAGGTAAAGGTAACTCGCCTCTGACAGAGGAATTTTTCCCTGTGGCTACCCACGAAACACACAATTCACAAACACTTCTTTGCTTCCTCTACTATAAACCTCGAAAAGCTAACTCACTGTCGCTGAGTCCATTTTGACTTACAGTGACCCTATAGGACAGAACTGACCCACTCCTTTGGAGCTCTGAAGCTGTGAGTGTTCACCCCAACAGAAAGCCGCATCTTTCTCCTAAAGAGAACTCCCAGTCATGCTTACCTCACTGCCACCAGAGAGCCTAGACCACGGAAAGCAGAGATAGACCAGACTTCCCAGAGGCCTCTGCACCTTACGTGGAAATATAATGGAAACAGAAGAAAAACAAAAAGCCTTTCCTTATGATTAAGCATTGGGCTGCTAACCATAAGGTCCACAGTACGCAGTCAACAGTCAGTCGCTCCTCAGGAGAAAGAGGCCTTCTATTACCATACAGGTTAGTGTCATGGAAGTTCACACAGGTAGTTGTACCCAGCTTAGAGTATGGTTACGCTAAGTCGACAGTGACTCAGTGGTAGTGAATGGATTTGACGGGAAAAAGCTTCATTTCTAAAAAGTGGACTCAAGTTCTGGAGATCAAGTCAGTAAGCTTGAAAGCAAAGGTCTATCCGCTAAAAAGAGCGCCGTGAAGAAACAGACAGGTCTGAGCCCAAACAGCAAAACTGAGCCCTTCTAACAATCCAGGACGAAGGACTCCCTGGTTCCCCACTGCTGGCAGTCGACAAGTAAAGAGAGTGTAAAATACTACGGATCAAATCTTCAAAATTCACGGCTGTTACTCTATTGCTCATTTGGGGGCTGCTTTCTGCAAGCTTAGCAGCTGAAACTCACCAGCTACTTTGCAGGAGAGAGAGGAGGCTGTCGGCTCCCAACCAGATTGAGTCTCAGAAACCTGGGATCAGGGTAGCTATGAATCAGAATCGCCTCGGTGGCAGTGGAGTTTTGGCTTATTACTGAACCCCAGCAACTAAGGCCTTCTCAGGACAAAGCATAAAACAGGCAATTATGAAAAACAGACATGCTTCTGGAATACTACAGCCGGCTACATACTATTTGGGGAAACAGGCCTATTCCTCTTATTATTTTCAATTTCATTTATGTTGTGCGTGAGAGAATATCAGCATTAATTACCTGAGAAATATGAAGACTTCAATAAATCAAAAAAAATGAACAATTTCCAAAACATCAATGAGTTTCCATCCCAACGCTGCGCCACAGCGGCCCTGTGTGGGTGAGCACAGAACTGTCACCAAAGCATCTCAGCCGCTGCTCTTTGAGAAGTGCAACGCCAGACCTTTCTTTCAAGAGACCTGAGCAGACTAAGACCTTCAACCATTCAGTTACAGCAGTCTTACACACTTGCACTATGCAGGGACTTATATGTTAGAAAATGTCATCCTTTAATCTTAATTTAGGAATTTATTAGTTACAATCCTAGACCAGTGGAGGAAAGTCTACTTAACTCATAAGGTGACTAACTGTATCAGTCAGGGTTCTGGGTCCTTCCTTGTGGCTATAAGATTTTGTGTCCATTTGCATTTACGTGGAGGTGGTATCCAACCTGTCAATTGGGTCACAGGCTGATGATGCGTCCTGGGATTTGAGGCCTTTTTCTAAGAGACACCGGGGACCTCTTCCCTCTGACTGCCTCCCTGCTTCCTGGGGCTGTGTCTGCTTCCAACGGACCCCATGTTGGCTGCCTGACCCTGAGAACTGTCAGCACCCTGCACCCAGCAACACTGCCACTGCTCCCACTGGCCTGGGATATACCAGCTTCTCAACTCACCTTTCTTCATCACAAGACTGCAGCCTCCTGAGTCAGAAGAGGGCCTGGGACCCACAGACTCAGGGCAACCTGAACTAGGAGGGCTTCTTGATATACATTTCTATCTTATACATAGTGTCCACTAGTTTTGTCTCTCTAAATAGGCCAAAGCAGGAAAAAAAAAAAAAAAAGGAGGGGGGAGTTTCTCTCTTGCTTGAGGGTAAAAGTTTAAACTCTACACATTTTTTAAGGAAAGGTCACCCAAGTACTTCTGAGACATCACACAGAAAACTTAGAACCACCTTAGTTCTTCTTTCCTCACTTAAAGTTCCAGACTGTCCATAAAACTGACTCCAAGGGCTGAGCCCCAGTGGTATAAGTGGTTGAATGCGGGACTGCGGCCTGCAGGCTTCGCTGTTCAAATCCAGCGGTGGCTCTCAGGAGCGGCACTGGCTAGCCCCCACAACCACCAGAGGCAGTGATGCCCCCCAAAAAAAACCTGACTCCAAGGGCTGAGCCCCAGTGGCGCAGTGTTTGTGCACGGGATTGCAGCCCACTGGGATGGAGGTTCAATTCCAGCAGCAGCTCCACAGGAGCAAAGGCTGGGCCTCCTACTCCCACCACCAGAGGGCAGTGATGTCCCCCCCCCCCAAAAAAAAACTGACTCCAAGTCTTCATTAAAAGAATGATGATTTGGGGCTGAGCCCCGGTGGCGTAAGTGGTTGAGTGCGGGTCTGCGGCCCATGGGCTTGGTGGTTCAAATCCAGTCGTGATTCTCACGACCACCAGACGGCAGTGATGCCCCCCCGCCCCAAAAGAATGATGATTTGATCGTCTCAAGCCCTCTCCTAAGGAGCCTGGTGATGTAGTGGTTATGTGCAAAACTGTCAGCCGCTGCTCCACACGAGATAACCAAGGCTCTCTACTGCCATAAAGAGTAACCGTCTCAGACACCCACAGGAGCAGCTCCACCCTCTCTTACAGGGTCACTGTGTGGCACTGACTCGATGGCTTTGAGTTTTTGGAGCCCTCTCATAAAGTAAGGCGTTAGTGGTTGGCTTAATTGTAGAATTCTCCCACTCCGTGAGGGAGACCAGATTCAATTAGTGGTCAATGTCCTCATACATAATCACCACCTGTCAGGGGAAGCTTGAATGATGCGATAAGACTGAATAGGTTTCTATATTGTGGAGCTTCTAGAATAAAAATGACTAAGTAGAAAGTTCTGGCAATCAATTTCCCATCCTAGGAAAGGTCCAATCCACAACTGGTCAAGGGGATGGTGCAGGATCAAGCAGTGTTTCATTCTATCAGGAAAGGGGTTGTTCTGAGTCAATTCTAAGGCTGACGACAACCACCACCATCTCATGAGATAAAAGACTGTATGCAGTCTCATTCAGTGAGAACATGGCAGGTTTCACCAATATATGTCCTTTTACTTCCATATCATAGTAGAAATGTGAATGTTTTACCACTGAATCCCCAGTAAGGACATAAACACAGTGAGTCTCAAAGCTGCATAAATGAATAGATGTTCTGCTTTCTATCTCCTATGTGAAACTTGTGTTCCAGTGTCATTCTATCAGTTAACTAGCTACGTGATTTTGGGCAAGTGTGTTAGGCCAGGCTAACTAGAGAAACTTCTCTAAGTTTAAGAAAGGGCTTTATATCAAAAAGTAATTATATATACAGAAAACATGCAAGCCCAGTTCCTTAAGTCTGATACTAGTCCATAAGTCCCTCTTCAGACTTATGCAGCCACATGCAATGATGCAGAATGCAGGAAGATCACAGGCTGGTGGGTGCAGAGTCCTGTGGATCCAATGGCAATGGATGCATCTCCAGGGCCCTGGGCACCATCAGGGTCAGCCAGTGGGAAGGTGAAAGCAGAGAGAGGGAAGGAGGCTCCCAGAACCTTCTTTATTACAAGGCCACACCCACAAGGAGTTACCATCAGGCCATGACCTGATTGACAAGTTGAACACCACCCCTACACTATTATACATCTTCGTTGACATGAAATTATATAACTACCACAGCAAGTTATTTGATCTCTCATGTTTTTGTTTCCATTATTCAGGTAATATGAGGCAAAGGTGAGGGAAGGGGGGTGGGAAAGGGGACTTAGAGTAATAAGGTTCATGAAGGAACGGGCAGGATTCCGTTCTGTATACTAGTGTCCGGTCATGAGGCTAGGATGCAATAAATATGTATTAACCATGTACTTAATGCTATTGTTTCTTTGTTTGTTTTTTTTGTGGGCATCACTGCCTCTGGTGGTCATGGGAGCTACCCAGTGCCGCTCCTGAGAACCGCCGCTGGATTTGAACTGCGAAGCCCAAGGGCTGCAGTCCCGCACTCAACCACTTACACCACCAGAGCTCAGCCCTGATGTTATTTGTTTTCTAAGTATATTGTAGTATACAGTCCAAAAGGTAGACATTAAGACTCCTTCTCCACTATCACTACATTTTAAAAGTAAAATACTTCTAATAGCTTCTCCACCTCTTCACATAGGTGCTTTGCATTAATCTGACCACTGGTACTAGTTATCCTTTGAATGTAGCTTTTAAAAAAGTAAAGCTCCGGGACCACAGCCCACTGGGATGGAGGTTCAATTCCAGCTCCTCAGGAGCAAAGGCTGGGCCTCCTACTCCCATCACCTGAGGGCAGTGATGCCTAAAAAATAAATAAATAAATAAATAAAAATTAAAAAAAAAAAAAAAAAGTAACGCTCTAGGGCTGCGCCCTGGTGGCATAAGTGGTTGAGTGCGGGACCATGACCCACAGGCTTGGCGGCTCTCAGGAGCAGCACTGGGTAGCTTCCACAACCACCAGAGGAAGTGATGCCCCCCCCCCAAAAAAAAAAAGAAGGTAAAGATCTGCCATCTAGCTCAGAAGCAACAAAGTCCACATGGAAAAAACACACCAGCCTGTGTGAACACGAGGTGTTGAAGGGATCAGGTATCAGGCATCAAGGAATTAAAAATTTTATCATTACAAATGAGGGGGGAGTACAGATTGGGGACCCAAAGCTCATCTGTAGGTGAAGTGACCTCCCCTTACAAAATGGTCGTGGGAAGGAAATGAGCCAGTCATGGTACAGTGTAGAAACAATGAAACATGCAACTTTCCTCTAGTTCTTAAGTGCTTCCTCTCCCTCCCCCCAAACCCCCACTATCATGATCTCAATTCTACCTTACAAGTTCGGCTAGACCAGAGGATGTGCACTGGTACAGATAGAAACCCGAAACATGGAGAATCCAGGACAGATGGATTTTTTCAGGATCAGTGGTGAGAGTGGTGATACTGGAAGGGTGGAGAGAAGATGGGATAGAAAGGAGGGTCCGGGGCTGAGCCCCGGTGGCGTAGTGGTTGTGCGCGGGACTGCAGCCCACTGGGATGGAGGTTCAATTCCGGCTCCCAGGAGCAAAGGCTGGGCCTCCAACTCCCACCACCTGAGGGCAGTGATGCCTAAAAAAAATAAAAAAGAAAGGAGGGTCCGATTATAAGGATCTACATACGGGTAAAGGGACACGTCATAATAATCGACAAATTATAGAGGGTTCATAGGGAGTGGAGAGAAGGGAGGGTGAAAATGAGGAGCTAATACCAAGGGGTTAAGTAGAAAGCAAATGAAGATGATGATGGCAACAAACGTACAAATGTGTTTGGCATACAATGGATCGATACATGGATTGTGATGAGTTGTATGAGTCCCCAATAAAATATTTTTTTTAAAAAGAACTGGGTGAAAGGATAGGAAGCGAATATCAAGGGCTCAAGTGGAAAAGTGAATATCTGGAGAATGATGATGGCAGCAGACATGTGAAGGTGCTTGGCACTGTATGTGTATTTATGTATTGTGAAAAACAATGTACAAGCCCCCAATAAAATGATTTTTGTTTTGTTTTGTTTTGGGGGCATCACTGCCCTCAGGTGGTGGGAGTAGGAGACCCAGCCTTGCTGCTGGATTTGAACCTCAAACCCAGTGGACCGCAGTCCGCGCACAACCACTACGCCACTGGGGCTCAGCCCCAATAAAATGATTTTTAATAAAAAAAAATAAAATAAAAATTTTATAAAGGAACTGGGTGGCAGTTTGGCATGCTCGTGCAATCTTGATATCATTAAAAAAAAAAAAAGTAAATATCTGGGCAGGATGCCAGAAATGATACAACTTCCCAGCTTGTGTGTGTGTGTGTGTGGCATCACTGCCCTGGTGGGAATAGGAAGCCCAGTCTTGCTCCTGGAGAGCTGCTGCTGGATTTGAACCATCAACCCTGTAGGCCACAGTCCCCACACAACCACTATGCCACCGGGGCTTAGCCTCCCAGCTTCTTCTGAGCTAGGTTTTGTTTGCAATTTGATTTTGTTACACTGCCTAAACACTACTAGAAATACCTGGAGCAGCAGACTAATCCATTTACAATTTTTAAATGCACTCTAAAATCAAATGAGAATTTATTATCTATTTATTTGTCTATTCTTTAGCAGTGATTTCTAGCTCTATTCTCTGTTCTCCTGCATAAAATATAATTTGGAAACTAGTGAGTCAAATAGCCCACCATTAACTGCTGGGTATATATCTAGCCTTTTATTCTCTCATTCCTACTCATCCTACAGGTCTCAGCTTATCTAACTCTAGAACCTGTACCTCACTTCCTCCCCAGCCAATGCATTTTCTGACCACAGAACCTTGATTATTTTTTATCATGTTCTCTAATTAGTTTCTTGTTTATCTGTCTTCCCTGCTAGATGGTAAGCCACGTGAGCAGGGACTCAGTTACCTGTTCAACATGCTGTCCCTAGTACCTAGCCATGTGTCTCGAGCAACTGGCGCAACAACTCCTTTGGGGAGCTGTCAGAACACAGATCCTTGGGCAGTTTTCCTCCTTCCAGACAGAACTCTGTCTTCCCCACCCAGGACATCGAGCAGTTTTTCCTTTTGTAACTCCTCTCTTTACTTGGCCAGATTTAAGAAATCTAGTTAATTCTCTCTGAAATCTCTTCGCTTTTTACCCCTAACACTGAGTCTCCCAATTCTTTACTATAATCTTGTCACTCCACCTCAGCCAGGCAAGAATCCAGTACAGGTATTAGAAATAGCTAGATGTTCTAAGTTTTCCGTAAGAAAAAGGAAAAAAGCAGAGGCCAGAACAAATGATAAGACAGGGAAAAGAAAATCAGAAAGGTAACAAATTCCGGTTTCTAAGCAGCCACCTTAACTTTTTCTCTCTCTTTTTTAAATTGTTGATTAATTTTGCCCCAGGAGTAAGGAGGGAGCCAAAGAGCTCCAGCTCCTGTTTCCTGCCTTCTCCTCGCTCACGCCCACCAGCCCTGCCAGGAGGGAAGGAAACCCTGTAATCTACATCTTCACTGACCATGCTTACCGTCCTCCATCCCCTACCAGCTCTGCCATTAGACACCAGGGCTTGTCTCCTCCCCATCTTCAGTCTTCTTTATATCGCTCACCCTAAGAACCCCAGGACTCCTGGGCCATCCCATACCACATCTTCCCAGTAACTATGCCCTCCTTCAGAAATCTTTTTTTCCCCACTTCTTAGTCTTTCAAACACGTCCACTATGCTTAACAAGATCTCCTAAACCCTTCACCCTGTGTCTGAGTGATCCATTTACTGTCTTGCTCTAACTGAACCCTGGTTAAACCGCTGCTCTCACTAGGCCCACCAAGCAGTGTGTTCTCTCCCAAGCCTCTGAAACCACGAGCCTGGGCATGAGCACAGGAGGTGTTCACTTTGTCCCTGGTTGCTCCTTGGACTAGCCCCCTCCCAACTACCTATCTTTCTTTCTTAAAAAAAATTTTTTTAATCTGTCAGACCATACCACTACTTAATCTTTTTTTGTGTGTGCATGTGTGGCATCACTGCCCTGGTGGGAATAGGAAGCCCAGCCTTGCTCCTGGAGAGCTGCTGCAGGATATGAACCTCCAACCCTGTGGGCTGCAGTCCCGCACTCAACCACTACGCCACTGGGGCTCAGCCCTACTTAATCTTCTTTAGCAAACTTGGCTGTGGCTGATCACCTCCTCTTACTAAGCCTTGTCTACTTCAGTTCTGGCCTTATTGACCTGACCTAATTCCTGGCGATTTCAAAGTTCACATAGATAGCTATTTTATCACTCTGCCTCTGAGTTCCTTTGTCCTCCTCTCATGCAAAGTGGTCTTCTACTGAATGAGTTTGCCACTCATTCCCATAGGCAATATCCGAGGCCACACCCCCTGCACAGGATAGCCCATACAAACCACATAGCCTCTTGGAGCCTGAGACCAGCAGGAATAGACGGTGCTCCACCACTGCCAGCCATTCTGACCAGCTACACAATAGAAGGTCCTGGTTAGATTGGGACGTGAATGTGGAACAAAATTCCAATTCATCAGAAAGACCAGATTATGGGAATGACAGGCGTTAGAGGGATTCTCAAGACTACTATTCTAACCTTGAACAGAAAGCAGGCAAACAATACATCACCCTATGACACAAACAACACTGGAGAGAACTGTGCCCTTTAGAGAATCAACTGCATGAAGCCAAACGGTCAACATGTGCACAACAGCTAAGAGGAGAAAGCAAGGCAGTGTACGGAAACTGGGTGGAGATCCGGGAGGCAGGCAGAGTGCTGACACATGACAGGATTGTAACCCACGCCACAAAATAATAGGTGTATAAATTGCTGAATGGGAATGTAATTTGTGTAAACGTTCCCCTAATACAACAAAAGATTTTTTTAATTGCCATCGAGTTCATTTCTATTTACAGAGAACCTACAGAACACATTGAACTACCCTATGGAATTCCCAAGACTACCTTCTCTCCTGTCAGACTGCCTCCTCCAGTAACTTCACTTCAATCATCCTTTGGACCAGGCACTGATTTCCACTCCTCTTCCAAGCCTTCATTTTCTTTCTTCTTTAACTTAAGATTCCATGGTCCACTATTCTGATCACAGTGTTTTGCATACACTCTCAAATCTCTTGACTTTTCCCTCACTTCTGTCATCTATATGGCAAAAAAACAAACCCCAAACTTAGTCATCGAGTCAATTCTGATTCCTAATAACCCTAATAGAGGGCTTCCAAAACTTGAAGTCCCTGTAAGAGCAGACAGCCTCACCTTTCTCCCTCAGAGGGGCTGGTGGGTTCAAACTGTCAACTCTGCCGCAGCAATCCAACACTTATCCCACAGGGCCACCAAGACTCCGTTGGCAAAAGTCTCAGAAACGAAGGACCAAACTCTGCCATTGCGTCAACTCTGGCTCCTATCAGCCCTACAGAACACGGCAGAAGGGCCCCTGTGGGTTTCTGAGACTGTAAATCTGTACAGGAGTAGAAAGCCAGGTCTTTCTCCCATGGAGTGGCTAGTGGTTTTGAACTGCTGACCTTATAGTTCGCAATCCAATGAGTGCCAGCCCTGGTTAAATACAACTAACTTGCTGTCAAACAATCTAAACTTTTTTTTTTTTTTTTTACAATCTAAACTCTTTAGAAGTTTTAGACAATTAGAGATTTGAATACTGACAGGATATTTGATGTTTGGGATCCATTACAATTTCTGTATTGGTAATCTGTGTCTATCTTAGACCTATAGCTTTATCGTATCTTATTGATGGCATAAAAATAGCACGTGTGGGCACATACTCATGTTACAGAAATACAAAACAAGATTCAAAGAGATTTTTTTAAAAAGATTCATAGAGGTCAACTGGAATCCAATCCCTAATGTGGACACAGACCCAATATTCACATAATCACTCCTTTATCCTCATCCCCAACAATCCCTCTCGCACTCTCCCCAACCAAGTCACCCAGTGAGGTCAGAGCTCACAAGTTAAAAGGGGACCACGATCCTTGAGACAGGCAAACGCTAGCCACAAGTCTGAGGAATCCATTAGGCACTCCAATTTCTGACCTGTTCCTGACCTACATCTATGACTCATTTCCCACTACCCCTTAGGATGAGTCTACACGGCACTCTTACGTTTTGACCTCTTGTTCTCACTGCTCTTTGGGTTCAAACCCTCACTGACATGACTCACAGAGAATAAGCCATAAGTAAGCCCATAGATTCATTAAAACCCAAGAAGTTACAAATTAAAGGCACACAAAAGCAAGCAACATGGAGCTTCCAAGTGCCAAGGTGCAGGCTCCTCTCCAAGAGCAGATGTTCTCATCCACCAGGAAGTTTGCTGAGCCTTTGTGCTCGGGGATTTTACGAAGCCCCTGTGTGCTGTGCTCAATCATGCTTCCTGAGGCTGACTGATACGGGCCTCCTGACCAGCTCTCACGCCCCAGCACAGGCTCGGGTGCGCTGGCTAGGGCAGAGCCCTCTTATGTAGAGCAAAACTAGGTCCATGAGCCCACCAGGAGATAACAATCAAGTGTCTATTTAAACAAGCTAAAAGCGCATTTAAGGAAGAGGAAATGAAGAAGTTGCTTCAAAAAGATAACCCCTCTTATGGAACTATTTGATTCTACAAAAAGCCTATGTTCTAACCATTTTCCACATCACTGCTGATGTAATTCTCATTCTGATCATGTCAATTCTGCTTAAAACCCCAACACCAGTTCAAACTCAGCACTACAAATAAAATTCCTTAAGAGTTGGCTATAGGGGCTGAGCCCCGGTGGCGTAGTGGTTGAGTGCAGGACTGCGGCCCACGGGCTAGGCAGTTTAAATCCAGCAGCAGCTCTCCAGAAGCAAGGCTGAGTAGCTACCAGGACCACCAGAGGGCAGTGATGCCCCTCCCCCCGCCAGAAAAAAAAAGAGTTGGCTCTAGCCTGCCCTTATTCATTCAGTTATTCAGCCAAGCATCAAATACTGATCATTACTACATGCCAGATTGTGTACTCATTCAACTCACCGTCATCGTCCATGTCCACTCATGGCGACCCTACAGGATGGAGCAGAACTGGCCCTGTGAGTCCCCAAGACTGTAACTCTACCCAGCGAGTAGAAAGCCCCATCGTGGCCCCCAAAGAGCGGTTGGTGGTTTCAAACTGCTGACCTTGCAGCTAACAGTCCAAAGCAAAACCACTATGCCACCAGGACTCCGAGAGTCTATACTACGCACTGGAAATACATTAGTCAGCCATATACAAATCTCTTACCCTCTGACAGCAAACAGTCTTAGAGAAAGTTACTCAAATAAACACACTCACCCACTCAAACATCAAACATTTAAACATTTTTGAATGTTTAAAATGTACAACAAGTATCTTTTCAGTGCTCGAATTAGTGAATAAGACAAAGTCTCTACCTGCACTGAGTTTACTTTCTAGTGGTAAAATGTGAAAAATCTCTTGAAAACAAAGTTCTGGATGATGCTCAGATATAACACAGGTAAAAAAGAACCTGTGAAGCCAAGTGAGGACTAAGTGAGACTGAATCCCAGAGGAGTAGGCAGCAACAAGGAGGGCAGGGGTGGTGAAGAGCATTGCAGAGACAGGGCACAGAAAATATAAGAGTACGTGATGACAAGCACAGAGTGGTGCCGAAGGAAAGTGACAACACAGTCAGGGGCTAAGACCTAAATCAAATAAATGATCACTCTGTGTTAGGAATGAATGGGTAAAGGGAGACAGTGTAAGATATGACAAAAAAATTTTAATATTATCAAGGGTTCATGAGGGGGAGAGTGGGGAGGGAGGGGGAAAATGAGGTGTTGATGCCAAGGGCTTAAATAGAAAGCAGATGTTTTGAGGATGAGGGAAATGGAGATACAAATGAGCTTGACACACAATGGACTTGACACGCTTGGATTGTGATGAGTTGTATGGGCCCGCAATAAAATGATTTTTTTTTTAAAAAGTAGTAAAACAGTTCATAGCTAAAGTCCAAATGGCACAAGCAAAATGCCTTAATATGAAAGTGTCCTAGGCTAGAGGGCCTATACCCGGCTCATAAGAAGTTGGAACTGAACTACTTACATAAATTTATGAAACACAAAGGTCTACTCGCCAGATGAGAGCAGCACAGATGAAGTCATTGGCAGACACCCTTAGCCATACCATTTACAAGTGTGGGTTCTAAACTCACACTGCTCATGCGATGATAAGCACCAAACTGATATTGTCATAAATAAGTTTAGGACTAAAGTGTGAAATAAGGTTACAAAAGCAGAAAATTAAACACTACACAATAATTATCCTTCCATAACCAGAGGCACACAGAATTTATGATCAGGGTTTAAAGATAAACAGACATAGACCCAGACATAAAGAATCAGCTGATGCAGCAAGGAGGGACGCTGAGCTCCAAGAGGAATAGAGCAATCAGAAAGACACACTTTTAAACAAGGTTTAAAAACAAGGCAGGTCTTCCCTGAAGATCAGAAACAAAACAAGAATATCTGCTCTCAGTACTTCTTTTCTACATTGTATTGGAGCATCCAGTCAGTATAATCAAGCAAATCAGGAAAAGGCATCCGTGTTGAAAAGAAAGAAGTAAAAATTGACTTTATTCATAGATAGCATGATCACTGGTATGGAAAAATCTGAAGCAATCTGCCACAAAAATTTTAAGATTTAGAATAATACATAAGCTTGGCAAGGTTGCACAATACAAATCAATATACTAAATCTATTGTTATTTTTATATGCTAAGCAACAATCACATGGAAATTAGAAACACAATACCGTGTACCACAGCATGAAAAATAAATACCTAAAGATAAATCTAATAGAAGAGATTAGAGTGTACAATGGAAACAAGGCTAAGTGATATTGAGAGAGAGCTCCACCAGGATGTTCATGCATCCTGCTGCTGCCACAGTTGAGTGCTCGTCTGCTAACTCGAGGATGGCACTTTACACCCACCCAGCAGCTCTGGGGGAGAAAGATTAGACCGTGTGCTCTGTCTACAAAGCCCTAAAGGACTATTGGCACCCAACAACTGTACTCACGGGAGGAAAGTATCGACATTTCTTAAGATGTCAATTTTCCCAAAACTGATGTGAGAAATTTAGTGCAACTTCAATAAAAATCCCAGAAGAGTTAAAAAACAGATACACACACACACACAACTTTTTATTGTGTTTTGGGTGGAGATTAACGGAGAAAATCAGAGTGAATTTGCTTTTGTTTTTTTTTGGGGGGGAGGCCATCACTGCCCTCTGATGGGAATAGGTGACCCAGCCTTCCTCCTGGAGAGCTGCTGCTGGATTTGAACCACCAGCCCAGTGGGCCGCAGTCCTGAGCACAACCACTATGCCAGCCAGGCTCAGCCCAAAGTATCTTTCTTTCTTTTTTTTTTCTCCTTCTTTCTTATCCCTTCCTGTCTTCCAGGCAAATTCTGTCCTTTTGATCTCAAACGGTTGATTGTTCAGAGGAATGTGTACCACCCACTTTATCATCCCAAGTCAAACCCACTACCATCCAGTAGAGCCTACACAGGATTTCTGAGACTGCAAATCTCTTACAGGAACAAACAGCCTCATCTCTCTCCTTCAGAACAGCTGGTGAGTTTGAAGTTCTAATCAGCAGCCCAATGTGTGTTTAGCTGGAAAGTTAAGCCACAAGACAAGAATGAGTATTTCTTTTTCTTCTTTTTTTTTTTTTTTGGGGGGGGGGGGGGCATCACTGCTCTCCCGCGGTGGGAGTAGGAGGCCCAGCCCCACTGTTGGAATTGAACCTCCGTCCCAGTGGGCCGCAGTCCCGCGCACAACCACTACACCACTGGGGCTCAGCTTAACAACCCAATTTTAAAAGTAGACAAGTGATCTGAACAGACTTCTCACCAAAGAAACAAACAGCCACAAGAAAAAATGCTCAACTTCCTTAGTCGTTTTGGAAATCCAAATTAAAAGAACAGTAAGTTACCGCTCTTCCCCTGCACCTATTAAAGTGATTAGCATGTTATCAATTCAAGTGGCTATGCCAACCTTAGCGCTGGCAGCACAGTGGTTCCTCGTGGGACTGCAGGCCTCGTGTGGGCAGCTGAACTCACAAGCAGCTCCTTGGGAGAAAGACTGGGCATGTGCTCTCAACAGTCGCCATCTCAGAAACCCACAAGGGGGTCACTGTAACTCAGCATTGCATGGCAGTGCACTTGGTTTGTTTGGGGACTTTTTTTTAATTAGCTTTTTTTTTTTGGGGGGGGGGCATCACTGCTCTCCGGTGGTGGGAGTAGGAGGCCCAGCCCCACTGCTGGAATTGAACCTCCGTCCCAGTGGGCCACAGTCCCGTGCACAACCACTACGCCACCGGAGCTCAGCCCTTAATTAGCTTTTGACCCAAGAGTTGTGGTAACTATAATACTCATACTTGAGGAGGCTTCAACAAGTTTACAGGAAATTTTCATTATCTTTAACAGTTTTTATGACATGCAATTCATATACCATACAGTTAAGCAGTTTAAGGGTATTTAAAAGAGTTGTGTGTCATCTTTTCATCTTATTTTTCCACAAACATTTTTTAAGTCACTTGTACTGCTAGTCCATAACAAAAACCTCACTGCCATCAAGCCGATTCTGACCTATTGTCACCCTATAGGGCAGGGTAGGGCTGCTCTGTGAAATATCAAAACTGTTACTTATTTTAAGTATTATTTTTCCAACAGTTTTATTGGCATATAAGTCAGATATCATACAATCCAATAGTTCAATCAAGACTCCCTTTTTTTTTTTTTTTTGCGCAAGCTCTATTTTATTAAGTAGGATTTTGCCGTGGGAACTGGGGTGTTTAAAAAAATTCGATTACCTGGGCCCAGGCAGCTGTCAAGATCTCTGGGATAACAGCTGTGTACCAAAGGGTTTTTTGTGTTTTTTTTGTTTTGTTTTGTTTTTTAGGCATCACTGCCCTGGGGTGGGAGTAGGAGGCCCAGCCTTTGCTCCTGTGAGCGGGAATTGAACCTCCATCCCAGTGGGCGTACCAAAGGGTTTTATAGACTTTATCCAAAGGAATGGTACAAATGGAAGAGCGGAAGTGGATGCTAGGGTACAAGTTCCAGAAAAGGGACAGGTCTACCCCACATGCATGAATTGCCATGGTGTCTTGGGGAAGGCCAGGCTGCTGCTTAAGTCTCTCCGTCACTGTCTCCTAGGGTGTGCTTGTCGAAGAGATACTCGCCAGACCAGAATCCGGGGGTTCCCATCTTGCCCAGGTTGGTGACATAGTCGCCCAATTCTTTGATGGCTTTCACCTGCTCGTTCAGGTCATGTGTCTCATTGAAGTCACAGACCAGGGAGTCGTTCTGGTCTGGGGCCGGTTTGTGCAGTTCCAGCAGGGACTGGTGGACGCTCTTCTCCTGGTGCAGAGCGCACTCCATGGTGGTCAGTCCACTCCTCCCACAGTCTGGTTTCTTGATCTCCGGCAGGAAGATCCGGCCCCCTCGATGGTTCTGCAGCTTCATCAGTGTCTCCGTGTGTTCCCTCTCCTCCTGAGACTGGTGCAGGAAGTATTTGGCAAAATTCTTCAGAGCCACGTCATCCCGATGGACAGGTAGACGTAGAAGGTGCAGAGCTCCCGGTTGATCTGGCAGTTGACGGGGGCCTCTGGGTCATGGTTGTCTTTCTGGCGCACCTGTGAAGCAGACACGGTGGCCATGGCGTTGAGAGCAAGGCTGAGAGGTGCTGATGGAGGGTGGGCTGGGCAGCCGGTAGGGGGGACGCTAGAAGAGGGCCAGGTTCCGTGCAAGCACTGTTGAAGCAGGAGACCGCGGCGACTCTGTGAAGAATGTCTGGCCAAGACCGCACCTCTTTATAAGAGTAGAAAGCCCTGTCTTTGTCCCTTGGGGCTGACTAGTGTGTTTGAACTGCTGACCTTCCAGTTAGCAGCCTAACTCTAACCACTATGGCTCCAGGGCTCCTTCACAGTACTACCAAGCCAAACCAAACTCACTTCCATCAAATTGATGCCGATTCAAAGAAAACCTATAGAACAGTGTAAAACTGTCCTGGTGGGTTTCGGAGACTTATCTCTATGGGAGTAGAAAGCCTGTCTTTCTCTCTTGGAGAGGAAAGGTGGTTTTGAACTCCTAACCTTGTAGATGGCAGGCCAATATGGCATCACTACGAAACCAGGGTTTCTTTCCTGCTAGTAGGAATACAAAAAATGGTATACTCACCTTGGAAAACAGTATGACTGTTTCTTAATAAGCTAAATATATACCTATCACACGATCCAGTCAGTCTACTCCTACCCAAGTCTACACCCATGAGAAAATGAAATAGATGACCATACAAAGGCATGTACTCCTGTATGCATTAACCTTTTTCCTTGTAGTCGGTCATTCAAATCAACAGTGGACCAGACAGCCAAACTGTGATAAAGCGATACCATGGGATACAGTGACCCTTGGAGGGCAGAACAGAACTGCTCCGTCAGATTTCTGAGGCTGTACATCTTTACAAAAGCAAACTGCTGCCTCATCTTTCCCCTAGAGAGCAGCCAGCAGCTTCAACCTGTCCATCTTTCAATTAGTAGTTCAATACTTACCCCATTATTCCATGCAGGACTCCTTAATGGAATACTGAGTAGTAAAAAGAAATGAAGTATAGATACATGCTACAATATGGACGAACCACCAATTAATTATGCTGTGAGCAGACTCAAAAAATGTAATATATACAATATTATTCAATTTACATAAAATTAAAATGTCACAGGGCTGAGCCCTGGTGGCGTAGTGGTTGTGCGCGGGACTGCGGCCCACTGGGACGGAGGTTCAATTCCAGCAGTGGGGCTGGGCCTCCTACTCCCACCACCGGAGAGCAGTGATGCCCCAAAAAATAATAATAATAATTAAAATGCCACAATAAATTTAGTTTAAAAATTAAAATATTAGGGGCTGAGCCCCAGTGGCGTAGTGGTTGTGCGCGGGACTGCAGCCCACTGGGACGGAGGTTCAATTCCAGCAGTGGGGCTGGGCCTCCTACTCCCACCACTGGGCAGTGATGCCCAAAACACAAAAATTAAAATATTGTTTCTAAACTAAAAAGTCAGACATAAGACACACCATTATTCTAAGAACCCACTAAGAAAGAAAAAAACCCTACCAATTAAATGATGATCAATTGTAAGTGCATCTCAAATTCAGATATTAAAACGGGAGGGCTGTGGCATCTTAGAATCAATGAACCTACTGGTTCTATATGGTTTTCAAATATACATATTCAACAATGATAAAACAAGTTTTAAAGCATACAAGGGAACAGCATCATTCACAAAGACAAGAAACTACATCCTATTTGGTGAGTAGCAACTGAAGCGTGCTGTGGAGAATGTCCTCTTGCCATTCCCAGCCTGTCTGACTAGAACCTGTCTCTCACATCTTGGCCAGCAGCCCAGGGCCTTGGCAACCCGGGGAGCTGTCAGCACCCTGTCATGTTCCTGTGGACCTTGGATCCAAGCAATTCCACCACCTCCAACCTGTCCTCCCGGTTTCCCACTTCGCCTTGCTACCTCACCCACAGCAGCTGCATGAGTCCGAGGGCCTCCAGTTGGCCTCTGACCCAAGGACTTGAGTTGGACTGGGTTGGACTACTTGGTTGATATAAAATCCTATCTTAATATAAGACTTTTTCTTATACATGAGAGGCATTATTTTATTTCTCTAGAAAACTCAGCCTAACACAGAGGTCAATAACCAAGGGTCAAATATGAGACCACTAGCATAAAAAGGTCGGGAAAGGTTTTCACACTAAAAGAACCATTCTTTAATGGTCACCAGGGTTAAGAGGGGAAGCGGGTAAATTACTGGTTGGAGAGTAGACTCGTGTTAACCTGGGTGAAATGAAAGGCAACATACAGTAAGTGAGAGGTCAGCAAGAATGACAGAGGCCAGGGAAGACACTGAGAGGAATACAAGAGTTAAAGGTGACAGGACGGATACCTGCACGCTCCGCCGGGGCTGGATGGGTGTGAAAGAGTGGGAATATACCCACAAAGGTCCATAGGTTGGACAAAAAATATTTGTGAGTGAGTATTTACTTTTGCTGCAAATCTATCCATAAATATGGTCAAGCATTAACTTTCTCTAACTGCCATGGTGCTATCCTGGCTTGTGTGTTGGTGTTTCCGATGATTTTGTTGGGGCTCTTACAGCTCTTTTAACAGCCAATACATCAGTTGTATCAAGCATATTTGCACACATGTTGTCACATTCATTTCCAAATATTTTCTACTTGAGCTCTTGGTGTAAGCTCCTCTTTCCCCCAAGTTCATTCTCATTTATAATACCCTTACAGGGCAGAATAGAACTGCTCCATAGAAATGGCTGTATTTGGGCGGAGCCCCGGTAGCGAGCATAGTGGTTGAGTGCGGGACTGCGGGCAAATGGCTTGGTGGTTCAAATCCAGCAGCGGCAAGGCTGAGCCTCCCACTCCCACCAGGGGGCAGTGATGCCTTAAAAAAGAAGAAGGCTGGCGTAGTGGTTGTGCGCGGGACTGCGGCCCCCTGGGATGGAGGTTCAATTCCCGTTCATGGGAGCAAAGGCTGGGCCTCCTACTCCCACCACCAGGGCAGTGATGCCTAAAAAAAAAAGAAGAAGAAGAAGAAGAAAGAAAAAAGAAATGGCTGTATTTACCCAAGGGCAAAGTTCAGAAGATTTAAGAAAGAGAAAGGGAAACAAAAAAAAAAAAAGAGAGAGAGAGAGAGAGAGAAAATGGGTAAATGCTGTTGTTGGTATCGCAATCAATGATATGGAACAGATGTGTATGAACACAGATGTGTATAAATGAAACAGATGTGTATGAACTACAGAAAGGAAAACTGGTCAACTCTTAACCCTTCACTCAACAGCACTGATGAATACAACTTTTCTGTAGCTCCTCCCCACCCACCACCATCATGAACCCAACTCTACCTTACAAATCCAGCCAGACCAGAGAATGCTCACTGGTCTGGAAACAGAGCTGGAAACACAGGGAATCCAGAACAGATAAACCCCCCAGGACCAAGAAAGAGAGTAGCCACACCAGTGAAGAGAAGGGGAAGGACGGGGGGGGGGGGGCGCCGATCATACTTCTCTCTCTATAACCCCCTCCAAGGTGACAGACAACAGAAAAGTGGGTGGAGGAAGATATCAGACAGCATAAGACATGAAAAAAAATGATAAATTATCAAGGGTTCATGAGGGAGGAAGGATGGGGAAGGAAGAAGAAAAAATGAGGTGATGTCAAGGGCTGAAAGGATGGTGATAGCAACAAATGTACAAATGTGCTTGACACAACGGATGGATGTTAAGAGCTGTACGAGCACTCCATAAAATGATTTTTTTTAAGTTTGAAAAGAGATTATAGGCTGAGCCCCGGTGGCGTAGTGGTTGTGCATGGGACTGCGACCCACTGGGATGGAGGTTCAATTCCCGCTCATAGGAGCAAAGACTGGGCCTCTTATTCCCACCACCAAGGTAGTGATGCCTAAAATAAAAAAAAAAAAATTTTAAGAAAATTAAAAAAGAAAGAAAAGAGATTACAGCCTAGAAAACCCTATGAGGTGGGCTGAACCCCAGTAGCATAGTGGTTGAGTGCGGAACTGTGGCCAACTGGCTTGGCAGTTCAAATACAGCAGCAGCAAGGCTGGGCCTCCCACTCCCACCAGGGGGTAGTGATGCCTAAAAAAATAATAATTAAAAAAAAACCCTATGAGGCAGCTCTACTCTGTCACGTGGGTCTCAGTGAGTCAGTTAACTCAGCCGCAACCAGCAAAGCAACAGCAAAAGAATATTACTAAGCAACAGTCACCAATGGCCAATGTCTAACTCCTAGATGAAAGACTGTGGGTGAACTTGTAGAAATCACTTGATCAGGTTGACAATACTCATGTCCACTGATCAAAAATAGGAAGAATAGATAGGGCTGAAAATGGAAAATATCTGGAAAACTCTGAAGCTAGATGAAGGTATTTGGGGTTCACTATTCTTTCCACTTATGAGCAATGTTGAGAATTCCCTCAATAAAAAAGTTCACTAGAAAAGTTGGAGGCAGGGGCTGAGCCCCGGTTGCGTAGTGGTTGTGAGCGGGACTGTGGCCCACTGGGGTGGAGGTTCAATTCCAGCAGTGGGGCTGGGCCTCCTACTCCCACCAACAGAGAGCAGTGATCCCCCCCCCCAAAGAAAAAAAAAGAAAGAAAAGTTGGAGGCAAATGTGATATAATTAATGTGGCATAGATGTAACAAAGCACTATAGTGGATACACAGGTGTTTCTACATTAGTCTCTATTTTTGTCTGTGCATTTGCAATAACCACAATACGCAAGTCTAAAAATGGAATTAGAATAAAATTAAAACAGATTGGGGTGTAAAGAAGGAATATTATTTTTAAGCATGCTAAAGTACTTGTATTGTTCCGGGAGAAAGAGATATTAGTATTAGACTATAGTTAAGTATGCATATTAAATATTTAATAGTTAACTATTAAAGAGAGACACAGAACATTCAGAAGACTCCATAGATGCAACAGAAAATGAGAACAATTTTTGGGGGGGCATCAGAGAACAATTTTTAAGGATAAATTAAACTGGCAGCAGTCTGGATGTATACACACATTAAGTATTAAAAGATTAAATTTATCAAAAGACAAGCTCTTGAACATTTTTTAAAAATCCAACTATGGGGCAACTATGGGGCCCTGGTGGCATAGTGGTTGTACACGGGAATGCAGCCCACTGGGATGGAGGTTCAATTCCAGCTCCCAGGAGCAAAGGCTGGGCCTCCTACTCCCACCACCTGAGGGCAGTGATGCCTAAAAAACTAAAAAAAAAGGACTGAGCCCCGGTGGCGTAGTGGTTGTGCGCGGGACTGCGGCCCACTGGAACGGAGGTTCAATTTCAGCAGTGGGGCTGGGGCTGGGCCTCCTACTCCCACCACCGGAGAGCAGTGATGCCCCCCCAAAAAAAAATCCAACTATGGCTGAGTCCTGGTGGCACAGTGGTTGTATGTGGACCTACAGCCCACAAGTTTGACAGTTCAAATCCAGTAGCAGCTCTCCAGGAGCAAGGCTGGGCTTCCTACTCCCACCAGAGCAGTGATGTGGGGGGGAGGGATTCCAACTATGTACAGTTTACCAAGCTACATTTAAAGCAATGTGACCCAGAAAAGTTGAAAATTAAAAGGACAAAAGATATGCAAAAACACCTATTAATAAAAGAAAACTTACTGTGGTAAGTTATGTCCACTGGAAGTGGACAAATCTGACCTCCTCTGGCTTCTGTATTACCATGAGAGAGAAGTCAGACATGTCTCCATGTCTTCTTAAACTATTCTGAAACCAACAGCTCCTCCCTCTGCACTCTATTTCTATGCTGCCTTTGAGCATTCATTGCAATAACCACAAAGAACTCACAGACTATACTCACAAATTGAGAGAAGTTCATAGGTCATGAAGAAGAGTCGATGCATTTGAAGTAGTGTTGGCAAAGAATACTGAGAGTACCAATGACTACCAAAAGAGCAAACACAGCTGTCTTGGCAGAAGTACAGCCAGAATGCTCCTTAGAGGCAAGAATGGCGAGACTCCATCTCAGGGACTGTGGACATGGAGTGAGTCCCTGGAGAAGGACATCAGGTTGGTAAGGAGCGGGGCAGAGCAATAGAGGCAGACCTGCAGCATGAGGAACTGACACCGTGGCTGAGCTCAGCACAGGGCAAGAGTGAGGATGCCGCGGGCGGGGTCTCGCTCGGTTGTACGCAGGGTCACTAGGAGTCAGAACCAACCAGATGGCGCCTAACAACCACAGCTTACGAGTCAGGTCTGCAAAGAGTAAGGATGCAGTCATTGGTCCACAGCAACACTGCTCCTAAACCAACAGCCACGTTTTTCTCAGGGTATCAGCCAGTGGTCCTTCGGCCTCTGTCTCCAAGAGTCAGGAAGCCAGCTGGCCTGTCACTGTCCCACAGTTCACAGTCTCAGGCCAGTTGAGAAGGTACCCCCTAATCTCGGTGTTGTGCTGTTCCTCTGGGTCTCCATGCCATAGTCTCTGGTACATTTTGGTCTTGGTGGCCTCTGTCACTTCACAAGATCATAAGTGCTCTTCCAAAATCCTAGGGTTTCTCTCAATGCTACAATATCAAAGATGACATCCTTATAGCCAGGGGAGTAGTAGTAACCGAAACCGATCAACCCCCTCTATTAAGTGTCATGCACACCCTATTTGCAAAGCCTCACCTAATCATTTGACAGGAGTTACAGAGTCTTGGGTAGAAGAGTAATATAAAGAAATTTCATTCCATGGGCTGAACCCCGGTGGCGTTAGTCGAGTGCGGGACTGCGGCCCGAGGGCTTGGCAGTTCAAATCCAGCAGCTGTTCTCAGGAGCAGCACTGGGTAGTGCCCACGACCACCAGAGTCAGTGATGCCCACAAAAAAAAAAAGAAAAATTTCATTCCAAAAACAAAAAAAAATTCATTCCACCACACTTATTATTCATTCATAAATATTAATCAACACCTTAAGAGTTAAAATTAAAATCATTCATATGTAGTGACATAAAGAGGGCAGAATTCCTCAAAAGTACCATTGGGGATGGGAACGAGGAAGGGCAGAGTGGAGACCCAAAACTCATCTGTAGACAACTGGCCCTCCCCTCACAGAAGGGTCACAAGGAAGGGATGAGTCAGCCACAGTGCAGTAGGGCATCGACTAAACATACAACATTCCTCTAGTTGCGTGGTTCTCACCTGTGCGTCAAGACCCCTTTGGGGGGCGGACAACCCTTTCACAAGGGTCAAGCCTAAAGACCATCAGAAAACACTTATTTCCAATGGTCTTAGGAACCGAGACACCGCTCCTCTAGCCATCTCCAGGCAGGTCCACCCCTATGAGATACACCCACAAACAAGTACCCTGTGTGAAGACTGTGATCCATACTACATCATGCTTCAAGACACAATTTCATTTATTTGTAATGAAAAATAAATATTTGACAATATATAATTACTCTGTGTGATGAATTACTATGCTTTAATTATGTTCAATTTAAAACAATGAAAATACATCCTGCATATCATATATTTACATGATGATTCACAACAGCAGCAGAATGAGTTATGCAGTAGCAACGAAAATACTTTTATGGTTGGGATCACCACAGCATGAGAAACACAGTACTAAAGGAAGTGAGGAAGTAAGGAAGTAAGGAAGTGAGAACCACTGCTCTGGTTCTTTAATGCTTCCTTCCCCATCCCCCCACTACCACGACCTCAGTTCTACCTCACAAGTCTCATTAGACCAGGGCATGTATACTGGTACAGACAGGAGCTCAACACATAAACGATAAACCCCTCAGGAGTAATAAGGGGAGTAGCCATACCATCAGGGTGAAGCAATCACAAGGACCAACTTATAATCCTCCCCACCCAGGGTGATGAACAACAGAAACACAGGTAAATGGAGAAAGCAGATGGTGTTAAGATATGAAAATAATACTAATTTATAATTTATAAAGGGCTTATGAGGGTGGCAAAGGGAAGGGAAAAAAATGAGATACTGATACCAAGGGCTCAAGTAGAAAGAAAATATTTTGAAACCGACAGCAACATATGTACAAATGTGCTCGACACAATGGATGTATGGAGTTATGAACTGTAAAAGCCCCAATAAAATGATTTTTTTTAATTCTATAGCTTCCTGTCTATAGGCAACTATTTGGGGGGGGCACATTAGAGGGGTGTCCAGGGGTTTGCAGTGAGAACACCCTCCATGGGCTGAGCCCCGGTGGCATAGTGGTTGTGCGCAGGACTGCGGCTCACTGGGATGGAGGTTCAATTCCAGCAGCAGCTCTGCGGGAGCAAAGGCTGGGCCTCCTACTCCCACCACCAGGGGCAGTGATACCCCACCCCACCCCCAAAAGAAGAACACCCTCCACACCTTCTTGTTGTAATTGAAACGCTCTCCACTGAGAGCGTACTCCCCTCTCGGTCCTACGTGGTGATAGCCGCCTCATCCTGGACCCTGAGCTGATGCTGGGGGAATGGGGGGTGCCGTTCTTGCTCCTTGCTGATGCTTCCAAATCAGTCAACCTCTCATGCTTTACACACTCGGTAACTTTGAATATTGTGTGAAAAGCACATGGCTCACTGCGACATTACACTCTCCCTGTCTTGTTGCAGAGCTTTCAAAATATAAGGATGACTTCCCAACACCATAGCTCTTGGAATGCCTGTCTTAGTTCCCTCAGTTCTGCTCCTCCAATTATCTAGTCCTCCGCCCAGCCCACTCAATCTAAGACCACGTCTACTTAATGTCTATCGTCTCCTCTTTTTGTGCTCACACCTCCACATACCCAAACTTCAATTTCTTTGATTCCATCAAGACCGGCATCTGATCCTATCATCGATTTACATCTCTTACCCATTTGCATATGCTTCTTTCCTCTTGTGAACTGAGCGTTAGAATGGAAGCAGCCGTCAAGAGTTCAAAGGACGCATTCCTGTAGTAAATCTGTTGCACAAGACTTCTTTAAATTGTTGGAAAGCAAGGAGGTTACTTTGAGGGCCAAGATGTACCTGATTCAAGTCATGGTATTTTCGTTGCCTCATATACAGGTGAAAGTTGGGCAGTGACTAAAGAAGCCCAAAGAAGAACTGATGTGTCTGAATTAAAGTGCTAGCGAAGAATACTCAAAGTACCATGGACTGAAAAAGGAAAAGCCAATGTTTTGGAAGAAGTAAAGGAAGGAGCATTTTTTTTGTTGCGGGGGGGAGCCATCACTGCCCTCTGGTGGTCGTGGGAGCTATCCAGAGCTGCTCCTGAGAGCCGCCGCTGGATTTGAACCACCCAGACCGCGGGCCGCAGTCCCACACTCAACCACTTACGCCACCAGGGCTCAGCCCTCTTACCACTTTTACCAGTATTTTTTATTCTCTCTCTCTTCCCCCTCTCTAGCTATCTCCTTACCTGTTTGGGATGGTGGTTGTTTTTGATGTTTGCCTTCCTCTACAGAATATAAACTGTGTGCAGACACAGATTTTTACGTTTAGCTCATTTCTGTATCAGACAGGTAATACATAGCAGGCACTCAGTCAGGTTCTGTTCTATCAGTAAATAACGGGTTTCAGACATGAACACATGGAGAAATGGTAGTGTCACTTACGAAGAGCAGATTTAGAGAAAAATCACAGTCCTGGTCTGAAAGCCCTTAAAATCTAGTGAGAGAAATATCTACAGCACAATGGGGTTCAATATTTGTTAACTGATAAAAGCAAATTATAAAAACATACATAAAAAGCAAATGATAAAATATAGCATGATCCCATTGTTATCAAAATGTACACACACACACACACATTTCGACCTACATAGAGATCTGAGAAGAAAAACATCAACCTGTAGTCTTGTGGGATAAAACCAGCACTATGAGAACAGAACCAAGTTAGAGAGGATGAGAAACTAACTGTTGACTTGCTACAAGTTTTACAATAGCAGTATTACTTTGTAATTTCCAAAAGAGAGAAGGAAAAGGCTTTCCTGCCCAAAACAGAAATAATATTACATTCATATTTAAGAGGATTAATAGCCAGGCTATAAAAAAAAGTTCTGGGCTGAGCCCCGGTGGCGTAGTGGTTGTGCGCGGGACTGCGGCCCACTGGGACGGAGGTTCAATTCCAGCAGTGGGGCTGGGCCTCCTACTCCCACCACCGGAGAGCAGTGATGCCCCCCCCCCAAAAAAAAGTTCTATGCCGGTGGCGTAAGTGGTTGAGTGTGGGACTGCGGCCTGCAGGTTTGGCAGTTCAAATCCAGCAGTGGCTCTCAGGAGCAGCACTGGGTAGTACCCACGACCACCAGAGGCAGTGATGCCCACACACACACACACACAAAAAAAGTTCTATAAAAAACGTAAAATGGCGCTGAGTCCCGGTGGTGTAAGTGGTTGAGTGCGGGACCACGGCCCATGGGCTTGGCAGTTCAAATCCAGCAGCGGTTCTCAGGAGCAGTGCTGGGTAGCTCCCACAACCACCAGAGGGGTGTGATGCAAAAAAAAACAGAAAAAACAGAAAATGGACAGCGCAAAGGAGATCAGTGGACATGAACAGCCAGAGAAGGAATATGCCTGCTCGGGTTCTGTGAAGAATGTGACCTACGTCACCTTAGGATGCGCTGAATGGAAATCTCAACTGCCCTGTAAACCTTTCCCAAAATCACTTGAAGAGGGTCCTCAATAATGGCTGTACCACACAAAGAATATAATCAATGTCACTGAATTGCATGGATAGAAGTTGTTGAACTGGAGAATGTTTTGCTGTGTATGTTTTTGCCAAAATTGAAAAAACAAAAACAAATATTGAGTACATGGAAGAAAATATTCTAAAATTTATTGTGGTAAAAATGGTACAACTCAAGGCTGAGCCCCGGTGGTGTAGTGGTTGTGCGCAGGACTGCGGCCCACTGGGATGGAGGTTCAATTCCCGCTCCCAGGAGCAAAGGCTGAGCCTCCTACTCCCACCACCAGGGCAGTGATGCCTAAAAATAAATAAATAAATAAATAAATGGTACAACTCTTCTTGATAGGATTGAACTATTGAGTTGCATGAAATGTGGAGCAAGTGCCAATAAAATGTTTTTAAAAAAGAACAAACAACCTTCACCAAAATCACATTATTATTTTTAATGGGCAAAGTATATGTGACAGTCATGTAATCGTGCCAATTTCAGGATTGAGAGTGTAGGGGTGGAGTCTACCCTGTCAATCTGGAGATAGTCAATGAGACCTCTGTGGGGGCATGACTTTCTTCTGAAAATTCTGGGAAATCTCACGGTATTTTTCCCCACTGAAAAGACTCTAAAGACAAGACACAAGACTCAGTCCCTAGCAGACATTGCGGCTGACAAGACACATGGCAGCATGCTGATAGACCCTGAGCCCTGGAAACTGGAGGAGCCACGGGGAGACCCCTGCCAGTGCTGATATATTTCTACCACCACTGGATACACAAGACCCTGCACCCACTGGCCTGTGACTGTCCTAGCATCATTGCACGTGCGTAGTGAGTCTGACAAGGACTTATGTGTTGGTATCAGACATATGGGTTAATATCAGACTTATGGACTTGGACTGGATTAGGTTGGAATGCTTTCTCAATGCTCCATTCCTCTTTTATATAAACCTCTCCCGTATATACATATGCATGTTTATTAATTTGTTCCTCTAGTCTACCTGGACTAACACAGTATCCACGAGAGAAAAGTCATAAAATCAAAGTACTAAAAATTTATAATATCAACTGACAGCGAGGGAGTTGATACCTACTCACTTTGACCCTACAGGGCAGGATAATTACTGCCCCTGCAAGTTTCTGAAATTATAACGTTCACAGAGGTAAAAAAGCCCCCTCTTTCTCCTGCAAAGCAGCTGGTGCATTCAAACTGTGGGCTTTATGGATCACAGCCCAACTCTTAACACTGTGCCTACCAGGGCTCCCTCATAAAAGTGCCAGATAACAGAGCAACCAGAACAGAATTAAAGAGAATGTTGACCCAATTTTGAAATGTCACTAATGCTAATGAACATCGTGTGAGAAAACTGTAACCTGACCTGCAGGATGAACTTTCACCAAAAACACAATTAATAAAGCAGCGAGGGGGGCCTGAGCCCCGGTGGTGTAGTGGTCGAGTGCGGGACTGCAGCCCACTGGGTTGGCGGTTCAAATCCAGCATCGTCTCTCCAGGAGCAAAGTTGGGCCTTCTACTCCCACCAGGGCAGTGATGCACCCCCCCCCAAAAAAAAGCAGCGAGGGGAGGGAGGGAGATGCAGACTCACACAAAAAAAACATCTGCTGTCTAATCAGGGATGACCCTGTACCACCACCCACTGCTATCAATTCCAAGTCAGAGCAGATCTGACCCCTCGGGGTTCCCGAGGAGACTCAACTTTCAAGGGGGCACACACAGCTTCACCTCTCTCTCACGGAGTGGGTGGTGGGTTTGAACCACTAACTAGATCACGAGGTCAAAGCGACAACGTCTGCAACCAAACTCCGAAAGGCTCACTATTTACAACTACGGGCAGAGGCATAAATCGGTACTGTTTCAAAGCCATTTGATGAGCAACAAAGTAAGTAAAGTTGAAATCCAAAGACTAAATAACTACCTATGAGTCCAGAACACTGTAAATAAATGATTGAATATATGGGGAAGAAGGGACAAATCTGCTCGATGAGAAATGCCAATTAATAAATGTAAAAGTAACAAGGGAAATAAAAAATCAACATTAAAGCAGCACAGTAATAACTGCTTCAGGCCAGATTCACCGGTGATTGCAAAATGAATGCTAAAATTAAAGGGTGTGGCTTTAAGGAGAAATATTTGCATAGCCTCAAAGTATTTCCCAAAATACCTCACTAGTTACTGTGGCACTTTAACATATGTACACAGATTCTTTTGATTCAACCTATTACAGGACTTAATGTCCCTCTACTCCCCCGGAGTTAAAGGACAAACACTGAACTACACGGTCGGCAGTTCAAACCCATCAGCCTTTCTTTGGGAGAAAAATGAGGCTGTCTGCTCTCATAAAGATTTACAGTCGGGCTGAGCCCCGGTGGCGTAGTGGTTGTGCGCGGGACTGCGGCCCACTGGGACGGAGGTTCAATTCCAGCAGTGGGGCTGGGCCTCCTACTCCACCACCGGAGAGCAGTGATGCCCAAAAAACTAAAAAAAAAAAAAAAAAAAAAAGATTTACAGTCTAGGAAATGCTGTATAGGAAGGGCTATTATGAGTCAGACCAGGCTTCATGGCAGTGCAGGTGAGTCTGCTTGGGGGGAACATGACTGTGCTATGATTGCTTTTAATGAATAAAGTGTGGGAAAAATAAATTTTACAGTGACCAAGTAACCAGGGTTCACTTAATCAGTAATAAGACATACATATGATATCACCACCCCCAGATGTGATGCCATGAGAGGAACGCAATCCTTCTGTGATGTTCTTGCCCCAAAATCCACAACTTCAACCTAGTCGTGAGAAAACGAGCCCAAGTCAAGGAACAGTCTTTAGACGCTGGACTCTAGAAGGGTCAAGCTCATGAAAGACAAGGAAATTCAATGCAATACACAATCCTTAGGGGGG
>PVJH01009442.1:0-79087 GCA_004026705.1 Nesogale talazaci
TGGTAGAATTGGGGTCATGATAGTGGGTGGGAGGCAGCATGGGAACTAGAGGAAGGTTGCATATTTCATAGCTCCTACCTTGTATCTTAACTGACTCATCTCCGCCTTGTAATCCCTCTGCAAAAGATGTCACCTCACCTATTGATGGGCTTTGGTTCCCCAATCTGTACTTCCCCTCATTAATAATATTATAATTTTAGCTTATTGATGCCTGACACCGGATCCCTTCACCACCTCATGATCACACAGGCTGGTGTGCTGGTGGGCTTTATAGCTTCTGAGCTGAATGGCTGCTTGTTTACTCAAGTCTTTAAGTCCCCAGACGCTATATCTCTTGGAAGCCGGGCACCATCAGCTTATAGAAAATCCAGGATTGAAAAAGGTATAGAAACAGTGATGCATGATGGGTTCTTAGGGTCTAAAGTAGGTAGTAGGGTTGGGGAGACATGAGGGCTGACCAGAGAGAACCAGAAAGAAGAAGGTACACTAAAATTGATTGTGGAGATGATTGGACAACTTTTAAAATATAATTGAACTACTGAATTGCATGATATGTAATTTATAGCCCAATAAAACATAAAAAAGGACTGAGCCCCAGTGACGTAGTGGTTGAATGTGGGACTGCAGCCCATGGGCTTGGCAGTTCAAATCCAGCAGCAGAACTCCAGGAGCAAGCCTGGGCCTCCCACTCCCACCAGAGGGCAGTGAAGTCCCCCCCAAAAAAAACTTATGAAAAAGAGTGATGTAGTAAAGTTTTGTAGAAAAGTTTCTTTCCAGAACGAGTCAAAACTGTGCCGATAACAGACAGTTCTATCATGATTGCTACATAGGATTAGAAAACTTAAGCCCGCTGAGCCCCGGTGGCGTAGTGGTTGTGCGCGGGTCTGCAGTCCACTGGGTTGGAGGTTCAATTCCAGCTCCCAGGAGCAAAGGCTGGGCCTCCTACTCCTACCACCTGAGGGCAGTGATGCCTAAAATAATAATAATAATAATAATAATAATAAATTTTTAAAAAGAAAAGTTAAGCCCATGAGAGAGCTATAGAAACAAAATTTCGCTTTACATTGATAATTAAAATTCAGCCTTAAGATAATGAAAGGTTATTTTTCAATTTCTATTTAAAACAAATCTACCCGAATAGAGTAACTTTAATTTTGCCATAATCATATAAATACACAAAGGTGACGATGGAAAGCAGAAAAGATTCATGGCTTTGCTTCACGGCTTGCCTTCTTGTCTAATTTGGGCCACTCACTTGAATCTGAGTCACATTTCTTCTTTGCTTTTTCATTTGGTATTGGTGCATTTGCATATGCATACTCTCTAAGCATCATTTCATTAGTAAAGCAAGATTGTCATGCTATCTCTTAATAAACACTTCTATGAGAATTGAACCAGGAAACATGGTGGTGTAGTTGTTGGGCTAAGAGCCACAAGGTCAGCAATTCAGACCACCAGGTGCTCCATGGGAGAAAAGCAGGGCTTTCTACTCCCTATGAAGGTCACACTCTAGGAAGCCGACAGTGGACTATCTAACCGCTCCTGTAGGATCACCATGAGTCAGTGTTCACTCGTTCATTTTCAGTGTGGGGTTTTTTTGCTTGTTTGTTTTTTAAATGAAAATTGAAGATGCATGCCTTGAAGATATCGCTGGCATGATTATCAAGGAATAAATACATACAGCACTCATTGCTCTTATTAATGCTACTAGTATAACATAACTACTATTTTTCCATTTGCTCTCAGTTTTGTGAGACTAGAAGTTGTATTTCACTTTTCATAGTTGAATTTACAAGGCATCCATAAAACAATATAAAATAATTCAATTGCTACTCAAGTTTCCCACCGTCCTCCTAATGTATCAGTTAGAGAACTGAGCCTGTGTAATCATGGCATAAAATATGTCAAGGTGTAAATACTCTGGTCTCAAATCACTGCATCCATGCATTCATACACCAAGTCTCACTAATGTCATTGGATAGAAATGCATGCTGAATTGTGTATAATGTATAGCACTGCGTGCAAAATCAAACCATCAACCTAGAAGTGCTTATGGCATGATCATTTTTACATTGTGTGACATGTTTCTGTTGTACTGTCAACACACATAAGCTTTAATCTCCACAAGGAGAGGTTTTCTAAGCTGTATGTCATAGTAATACTCTTTTTTATGGTTTTTCCCCCAGAGAAATTCCTTTCACCTTGATTTCTTTACCACAATTGAAATTCATTTCTGACTGACATGCTGACAAATCTATTCAATTTCTTTATACTACTGTACAGCCATTGATTATTTCAACATAGTTTTATTTCCTCTATTTCCTTTTAAAATAAATACTGTTTTCATTGTCTATACATAAGACTTTGAATATATACTCAAGTTCAAGGGGGAAGTACATGCCCTTTATATTAGGCTTGCCGTGTCTAATTTGAAAATTGCTATCTTGACTTTGGACAGTGGACTAAAATAATTTTCTAGTTACCAAAAAAGTCTTTTGGGATTTAAAATCTATCTGAATCAATATACTGAGCTTTTAAAAACCAGTGAGGCCTATCTGTCTATACATAATAATTTAGCAAAATGTTGAGATACCAATGGAGTATTAAATTCAATTTCATGTCAGATTATACTATTCTCAAAATGGAAAAGAGGGGCTGAAATTTCAATTGAGATTGGATAACAAGTTATCTATGCTATTCTCTGTCTCCAAATACTTTTCTTCCCAAAGACATCCAATACCATGCTCCTCAAGGCCACATTATATTCTCCCATTCATCTTGACTTCTGATTAATTTATGAGCATCTTTCTCTCTGTCACTTGCCTTCCTGCAGGCATTCATATTTTTACTTATCAATGCTTAGCTTCCATTCTTGTGAAAATGGGATTGTAATGAGTATGGAAAAAGGAAAACATTCAGAAATACTTTCTATTTGGAATAACAGACCCTTCAAGACAATAGTTATTCTTGATTGCCAGGACCTTGTTCATGTAGATGAGGGGTAGGTAAACTTTTAAGACAGAAGGGTCAATCCTGTTCCTCACAACAATTTAAACCTTATTTTAAAACAATAAATATATTTTACAAGACAAATTTATCATTACCTAAATATTATCCTTTGAAAATTTTCAGTTTTACTTCATATGGCTTGCCTGCCACAGTTTCCATACCATTGACATTGACAGGGTTGGGTAGTGGTTTACTGTTGGGCAGGAATTCACATTGTCAGCACCACCACCTGCAGCTCAGTGGGAGAAAGACTGGACTTTCTATTCTTGCAAAAGACCACAGTCTCAGAAACCCACCTGCCTTTGCTATGACTCCGCATCGACTTTGTGACAATGATGGTGGTTTGTTTTGGATCTAGCTGAAACACTGTCCTCAGCACAGAATTGATGCTAAAGTTTATTTGCTGAATGATTAAAGAATGAAATTTCATGAAGATGTTGGCATATACCCTCCTTTTTCAGGTTCCAAAGAAATAATTAACAATATTTTTCATGAGATCACCTTGGTTGTGAATTTATAAAGACGTTAGGGGATAAAATTTTTCTTCTATGATTAGTTTCTTTACAGAAATGTCATGCACTGAAATGCTTCAGTGTAATTCTCCCACACAGGGTTATTTTTGTTTGTTCGTTTGCTCTAGCTTTTTTGTTTTGTTTTGTTTTTTGCTTTTGGGTGCATCATTGCTCTCTGGTGGTGGGAGTAGGAGGCCCAGCTTTTGGTCCCATAGAGCCGCTGCTGGAATTGAACCTCCATCCCAGTGGGCCACAGTCCCACGCACAACCACTACGCCACTGGGTCTGCCTTTGCTCTAGTCTTTTTAATGAAAAAATGGAAATGTTATAGGGCATCACTTCAATAATACTTTAAAATATAGTCTACTCTTTCTCTGTAAAAAATAGATGAATGTGAAAAATTAAGTAACATCTGTTTTATACATGTAGATTCAGATTGGATAAAACAGATGAAGCTAATTTTACCAGCAGCCTCACAAGTTAATCCTTAAAAATTGTGTACTGTGACCTTCTATACTCTGATATTTTAATTTATTATTATTTTTAATCTAATGCAAATCTGATAAACACTCATGAGAAAAGTGATATGCTATTTATTACATTTATAATTTTAGATCTCTGAGAGATACCTGGGATTTTTGTGATTAATAGGTTGTTTCCATATATCTACTATTTGGTGCTAGATATCTTGCTTTTTTTATATGCATTTGAAATAGCAGACTTAACTGACAAAATATCCTAGCAAAAGACAATGAACTTCAATAGGCAATTGGGATGGTGGCCATTCTAACGTTAAAGAAATGAAATATTACACTAAGCTATAGCATCGAACATCATACTTGGTCATTTCTGGATGAACACTCTTCCTGATATTTTTCCTGTGTGCCATAGAAGAGAAAATAATTACAGATATTCCAAAGTTAGTAGCCACATTTGATACCTTCACTATAGCACTCGTCAATAATAAATTAAACAGTATATATATCAAGTATTGCATTAAGCTAAATTTTTCTGATAATTTGAAAAAATATACATTTTTAAAGTTATTGGTACTCCTTTCTGAATGTGTGCTTGTATACCCCCCATGTTTGTATATTTTTACTTATGTGTGTCTTTTGATACCCATCTATTTTCTAGATTGTCCTTTCTATTGTTTGTTTTATCCTTCAATGCCAACTTTCTTGAACGATGGATGATTCTTAGGCTAGATAACAGAAATACTGCAAAACAGATCATTTATATTCTGGCATAAACCCAGCAATGTTGCACATTATGTTCCAAATCAAGGTGTAGGCAACCCTTCACTCCCATTCCACAATAACATAATGTGGCATCATATTTGTTGAGTCTTTAATGTTCTGTAACACTACCGTAACTAATGGAGATGCTCTTCTCGGAAATTGAGTGAGGAAGGCATTCCTGTAGAGTGTGCCATTTCCAGACAATGTTCTCTTAATTTTTTAATGCAACTATTATTTTGATTTATAATTGCATTGAAGGTTCTTTGCAATCTTTTTCAGGATATGTTCATTGTTATTAGTGAAATCCCTAACTCCATGGAAGGGGGTGGGGGTGGGGGCTTTAACCTATTATTAATGTAACTGCTAAAAAGGAGTGATATCATAATTCACTGTATAAATCAGATTTATATCTGCAAATTATCAAGGTCTTTCCCTTTATAATTAGTTCAAGCATGGAGAGGTTTTGAGTTAAGATATTTTTATATTATTTGTGGTAGAGAAATACAGAGCACCTATTGTTCTATATGGCATAATTCCGAAATATTTTCTATTTAAGGTAATGTATCAAGTTAGTGTTAGGGTATAATACGAAGATATTAGTAGCGGATTGAAATTTCTCCTTTTGTAATCAAAATTGGGTTGAAAATTTCTACCGATCAATGCATTCGATGTGTTTGGAACATGTGAGGATATTTTTATAACAGCTACAGTGAATCAATTTAATCAAAGCATAGTAACTAGGAAAGAGTAAAATTATTTTTAAAAGAAAAATATGCTAAAAGCACATGGACTTTCCAGCTTTACAAAATGTTTTCTGTGTGGAATTCAGGTGAATGAAGGTCTCTGCTGGATAATATCTATGGGGTGCGTCATCCAAGATACTGGAAGGAGCGTGCTATAAATATGTTTCAGTATTATAGGATGCACCTTGAGGATGTGGAATAGAAGACACCAGAAAATAAATTACATATGTCCTTGATAGTGTATTAACATGATATTTGCAAGATACAATCCCAATAACTTTCCTCTTTCATCCTCTGAATACCTCAAAATTTGAATTTTCTTACACTGAAGTTTTATACATTTTTTTCATTTTTATTCAAAAATTGAAGGAGAAAATTAAAACTTGGGGCTAGAAATGTATCCAGCAAAATTAAATATTAGCTTGGAATTAAATATTTATTCCCTTATGTTTTAAAATTTATTATAAACCCCTGAATAAAATATGAAGTTCAACTCCAAATCAGAATATGCCACATGCCCAATGTTTATAAATACAGACCAAATTCAAGAATAATGTGAAAGCCCACAATAAAAATATAATTAAAGTGTTTCTTTAAATTGCTTCTAGAATAATATGAAGAAAATCTAAATTGATCAAACCAAATATATGCCATTGAGCATAAAACTGTTAGAATTTTGAGTAACCTTAGTGATTTTTTGAAACTCAAGCACTTGAGAGTTACCGCTGTGGCAATAGAACTTTTCTTAAAAGGTAAAATAGTAAATCCAGGTTAGCTAATCAAGCTATCTGATCAAATAGGTCAACCTCTGAAAAATTAAATTTTCATATGGGGGGGAGAGACTCAAAGACTTCTTGAAATAATGGATTAAAATGATAGTGGACTTCTTCTAAACCTCTATCGTATATTCTATGAAAGTGAGAACAGTTCAAAAAAGGTAATGCAAGTAGTTTCAGGACAGAAACCATACCAGATATATATTTGGCAAAATGGCACACAGGTAAGCAGCTTATTTTGGGAGTTCCATGGTGGTCAGTGAGTCTGGGAGGCTGAGTGGGGAAACAGGTCTAATAATGCACCCATGCAATAACAAGGAGCTTTCCCTAGAACAATGAGATGGCCTTCCTGCACCCCACCTCCAGGTAGCCTCGATCCAGAATCCTGGAGATCTGTGGCCTGGTAGCAGGACTACGCAGGTACCTAAAACACACACACTGCTCTGAGCCCTGCTACAGATGACACCCACCAGTTTCGCTTCTGCAGTCCAACTACCGTGACCACCACCCACCCTACTTCAACTATTGCAGCTGTAGTTGGACCCCCAAATCACAGCTTTCCCTGCCTCACCTGGTTCTATCCCAATCCCGCCAATTCACTTGGGGCTCACCCCACAATGAGCAGGGCCTACCTGTTCTCTGCCATGTGGCTTTCACCTACCATGGCTAAAAAGAACATCTACCCCCAACCCTGCCTCTCCCTCCTACCCCCCTCTCCAACTCAGCCCAGCCCCCTCCCCCCCCACACACACACACACCTGCTCCCTCTGTGTGGTTCAGACAGCTCTTTCTGGTGCCTCCCAGACTTTCTAATTGTAGTCTGGGACATCACAGTCAGAGACTACTAGATGTCCATTTGTGGCTTTGGCAGCCCAAGTGGACAACGTCAGGAGCTTACACTGTGACTATTCGTGATCCTTAATGCCACAGGTGAATATCTCTGCAATGTCTGACCATGGCTTTTGATGCTATGGCAGAATTAAACTGCCATTCTTCAGCAAATGTTCCCACCAGGTGACGCCAGACCCACTGCTCTTCTGCAGAGCCACCCCAGACATACTGCTCACTCAACAAGCAGCAAAAGACTCACAGCCCTCACATCCCCAGCCCCACAACTCACAAGCAGGTCCACCCCAGCACTGTGCTTCCTTGACAGGCCTGCCCCCGACACGTAAGTCACCCAACTGATCAGTCCCACCTCTGTACCTCCCAGGCTGCTCAGCACAAATCTACTTCTCCTCTGTTGGCCTGGACCTGTGGCTATACCACTGGCCTGCAGAAGCCTGACGCAGTGGTCTACTTACAGCTGCCAGTCTCAGCCTACTTTCTGAGGTCTACACCAACAGCCACCAAGTCATCACGAATTCTCACCCAATTGGCCTGCACAGTGCCACACTTGTCATAAACAGCTTGAACCACTTTTCCTGAGAAGGCCATCAAATTTTCTTCAAGTCATAAAGCGAAAATATGAAAATATGGAGAAGATAAAGTCCACCCACCAAAGGGAAATACAAGAGTTAAGGGACAAGGTAACAGAAACAAAGAACAAGATAATAGACCTCATGAATGGACTAGAAGAAGTAGAAAATTATACCAACAAGTTTGAGGACAACCAGATAGACTTCAACAAGTGGGAGCAACAGTGAAACCAGATAAAGAAATTGAAGAAAACTTGAGAATAATGGCATACCATGAAAAAGAATAATACTTGAATAACTGGAATAACAAAATAAGACATAATGAAGTCAACAGCAAAATTAGTGAGGGAGTTACTGCAAAAATGTACTTCAACTATATGAATGAGAATCAGACAATCATACAGGAAGCAGGAAGGACCACAATTAGAGAAAGCTGAAATTGATAAGTGGGATAAACTAAAGATAAAATATCTGTGTATATTGAAAGGCTTCATCAAGGGAGTAATAAGAGAGCTCATAGATTGGGAGAAGACTTTTAGCAACAACACGTCAGATAAAGGGCTTATTTACAAAAATCTACACTATATTGTTACCCTGCAATAGGAAAAAAAACAATTAAAAACTCACTGAAAAGGTGGAAAAAATCTCAACAGAAGTTTCACAAAGGAGGAAACCCAAATGGCCAATAAGTATATGAGAAATGTTCCCAAATGTTAGTCATCAGAGAAATGCAAGTTAAAGTAACTCTGAGATACCACCTAACACTGTCAAAAAATAAGAAAGCAACAAATATTGGAGGGGATGTAATGAGATAGGAGCTTTCATCCACTGCTGGTTTTGTAGGTTCCTACAGCCACTGTGGAAAGCAAATAGAAATCAAATTACCTTACAGCCCAGCAATCTCCCTACTGAGCCTATATCCCAAAGAAGTAAGAAACAGACCATGACTAGTCACCTGTGTTCCAATGTTTATCATGGTGCAACTCATAATTGCAAAGAATTAGAAACAACCTAAATTTCAATTGAGAGATGGATGATCAAAAACCTCTGGTATACACACACAATGGAATATTATGCATCCTTAAAAAGTAGTACTAAATGGGGCTGAGCCCCGGTGGTGTAGTAGTTGTGCGCGGGACTGCGGCCCACTGGAAAGGGGATTCAATTCCAGCTCCACGGAGCAAAGGCTGGGCCTCCTACTCCCACCACCTGAGGGCAGTGATGTCCAAAACAAAAATAAATAAATAAATAAATAAATAAATAAATAAATAGTAGTACTAAATGCATGAAGTATATAGTCTCATAGGAGGAATTGGCAGAAATTATGCTAAGTTATGTTCGCCAAGTTCAAAAGGATGAGTACAACGTGCATCCACTGAGGCAGTTAAATCAACATAGAGAGGAAAAGTAACTTAATTCATAATGTAGGGGTTGAGTTAGAGGCACTGTGAAAGGAGTCAGACAAAACCCAAAGATGCATACGATATCCAAGAACAAAAGAGAGAGAAGGATCCACTGTGAGGAGCCTATTATTTATGTCTCCACAAGAAAGCAAACTCAATTTAGCAGACTTCATTCCACTGTGTCAAGCCTTGCAGGTGAAATGCCTGTACAGATCATCTCAATAGCAGATAGGTTGGTGAGACCAGCCTCCAACCAAGCTGTGGTGACCCCTTCCTAGAAGAATATACTAGAGATGACCTCAGTGAAGTTTCAAGCTGGGGACAAGCAGTCATCTAGCAAGGAAGCAACAAAGCCCACATAAAAGATGCATACCAGCCTGTGTGATCGCAAAGTGTTGATTGCATCAGGAGTCCACAGATTAAAAAAAAAAACAGTTATATCGAGGTGAAGTAGAGGTTAACGTGGACACCCAAAACCTATCTGTCAATAATTGGACATTTCCTCACAGAAGGGACACATGGAAGATACGATTTATTCAGGCTGCAACATAGCACTGACAAAACACACAATGTTACTTTAGTTCTGTAATCCTTCCATCGTCCACCATAACCCCATTTCTATCCCCCAAATCCTGCTAGACTGCAGTATGTACATTGATATTGATGAGAGCTACAGACTCGCAGAATCCAGAGAAAATAAACCCCTGAGAAACATTAATGAGATTACCAATTCCATGAGGGTATGGTGGGGAGTGGGGGAGTAAGGGGAAACTGATAGCAATGATAGATAAACACCCCCTCCCTTGAGGGGGACAAATAATATAAATGTGGGTAAAGAGATAGAGTGATTGATATAAGATATGAAAAAAATAATATATAATTTGTTAAGGGTTCAGGAATGTGATTAGGGAGGAAGGGAAAAAAGAGATTTTTTATCAAAGATCTCAGTAGAATGATACTGTTTTGAAAATGATTATGGCAATATATGTACAAGTTTGCTTGATATAATTGACTTAAGGATTTGTCTAATACCTGTAAGAGCCTCCAATAAAAGTATTTAATATTAAAAAATAATAATACCCTCAATTGGATCACGTACCTAATTTTAAGATGGTAAAAATAAAATAGAAAAGTAAATCAACATTACCAGATATAAAAATATTGGAAACAATTTCCAATTTAACCAGAAGTCAGTAATGCATTCTTTCCAGCTGCATGAAGAGAACAGCACATTGTCTGTGCCAACTTAGTAGCCAATAGAACAAAGAAAATGTGGCAAGTCAAAGATATTTATTGGTGATGTCAAACTATCTTAGCCTGACCACATAAAAGTTCTAGTATATATCAGCAATCTCATTCCCCTCTCACCCAGTTTTTAAAATAGAATGGATTTGAATTATTTTGTTTTGAGAGACTGGTAGAAGGAAAAAAGGTAAGTGAGAAAAGAGAAAAGAAAAAAATAAAATAATTATAATGAGCATTATGGAAGCGTAAGCATTTGTTATGCTCTCAAATTAGATAGACGGTTTGTAAGTTTATAGAATGGAGCCTATTTAATTTTGGGACATGTCGAAATTAAGGAAGGATATATATTGGTTATATATATTACAACAGATTCACAACTATCCTATGGAACAGAGTAGAACTGCCACTGTGGCTTTCTAGGGCTCTAAATCTTCATAGGAGTGGAAAGTCTCATTTATTTTCCTCATCACATGGCTGATGGCTTCAAATCACTGCCCTTGTCACTAGCAGCCCAATATGTAACTCACTTTGCCACCAGGGTTCCTTAGAGGATTATATTCAGAAGTTAGTCTCCCGTAACGTGAAACTGGCAAACGTCGCTACAGTTAGGGATATGACTTTTGAAGTTTAACATATTTACTTCAACAATACAAATCTTTTTGTACTAACTTTTCTCTCCCACTTATCCTCTCAAATTTCTAAATTGGCGTTGTATGTGCTCTGACTGCAGACTCCAGGTGAATGGTGTGTGGTGGCCAAGCCTCACTTTGGCATTCCGTTCTCCATAATTCCATGTTACACTATTTATAGTACACGAATTAACTTACAATCTAGCTTTATGGTTCTGTTGTGTGGAGAGACTCAAATGGAACATATTTCAGTATCTTAGCTCCTTGAAGAATACTGCAGAGTTTGAAATGGGCCGAAACTGAAATGGCTTATATTCTGCTAGGTTTAAGAAACAGAGACCAGGTTCTTTTAGAAAAGTAAACAAATGACTTTGCCAAAATCACATCTAGAAAACTTCTATTATGCACATAGCTATTATACACAGAGGCTGATTACTCTGTGTCAACAGTGAGCATAATTATAGATATGAGATTAAAAGTCCTGCGAAGACAGAATAGAAAAGTTCTGTCTTCAAAATGTTACAGGATAAGATTTTAAAACTCACATTCATATTTGAATTTCTCAGGTTTAAAACTCTCTTTTCTTATGGTTTGGATGAAGCCATAGATGGTTTGCCTAATTATATGGGTGGGACCATGGGGGAAATCCTAAGGCAATGGGGTCAATGGCTCCGGAAGGCAGAGAGGGAAGAAGGAGGCAGGGAGAAGAGTGTGGTGAGTGGACAGCACCATGAACAGGGTAACATCTAGGGAAGAAGAACCAGCATCCAGGAGAGGGTAGAGATCCTGTGAGTATTAGAGCATCACCAAGCTAGTGGAGAGGAAGCAGTAAGAGGTAGAAGAAAGGGGATAGTGATGGTGGGGCAGAAGGAGGCAAAAGGAAACCGAGGCAAGCTCTAGGAAGCAAAAGTATAGATAGATAGGGAGATTAGCAGAGGAGTCCACTTATGTAAATACATTAACCCATAACAATAGTGATATTGACCTATGTATATATATTTATAAGGCAATACACTGAAGCTGCAGATGGGCCCTGGTTCTAGGCTCATACCTTCCCTCAAAACAAGAACACATCGTTCTAACAAATTGGCATTCTGTGATGCTCAGTGCACCCCTACAAGATTGCTGATGAAAAAAAACGGGTGCATAAGCAGATGTGGTGAAGATAGAGGATAGTTCTCGGCTATTAAATATATATATATATATATATATATATATATATAATATCTGGGGTCTTCAAGGCTTGAGGTTAAGCAGGCAGCCATCCAATAGCAAAGTAAATGCCTACATGGAAGAAGCACACCAGCTGGTGCAATCACAAGGTGTCATCAAACCTGGGCAACTGGCATCAAAAGACTCACAACAAATAGTAAGCAAACAAACAAAAATGCATTAGTGAGAATGAAGAGGGCTTGCAGCACGGTTAGAGGGGGATTGCCCAAAGTCCACCTATGGACAATGGAACATCCCCTACCCAGGGGTCACAAGGAGGAGTTGAGTCAATCAGGGTGCAGTAGAGCACTAATGGGTCACACAACATACCTCTGATTCCTTGGGGCCTCCTCATTCCCTGCTAGCATGACTCTAGTGCCCCTTCCTCTCTGAACTAGACTGAAGCATGTACATAGGTATAGGCAAGAGATAAAACACAACACATGGAAGCCAGGAGATGGAATGGGAATAGAGATACCAAAGGGTACCGGGTAGGGGAGAAGAGTTGGAGAATGAGGGAGCAACCAATCTCAATGAATGGCACATAACCACACTCCATACATGGTGAAGAACAACAGAAATCACAGGGGAAGAGAGACAGTGGTTGATGTGAATTTGAAAATAATTAACAATCTACAATCTATCAGGGGGGCATGAGAGGTGGGGTTAGGGGAAAGAGTAGCCGATCCCAAGGGATCGTAATTGCAAGGGAAAGTAAATGTTTAGAAAAGAATGATGGGCTGTTATGTATGAACATGTTGGATACAATTGATGCATGTACACAATGGGTTGCAAAAAGAGTTACAAGAGCTTCTAATAAAACAATTATAAAAAGAAAACAAAACAAAATCTGTCTCTGTAATATTGTGTCAAGATCTATGTCTTGTAAATAGATGATCAATAAATAATGCTGGCAGAAGGGAATCACCTATGTCCCCCTTTGATGGAGCGTCATGGATAACATTTGGGGAAGAGGTTAAAAGAGTGAGCGATTTGAGGAAGATGAGGGTCATGCTTTGTGCTATCGATGGAGTTTTCTTTTGCCCAAATGTCAAAGCCAGGAAGTACTTGTACTGCGATATTTCATTTACATAACAGTGATCTAAACTAAGTCATATAGTATACTCTTAGAAAAAGAGTATTACAAATAAAGTTTTACTAGCTGTTCCTTTGAACAACTAAATGTCTATTATTCTGAGAGATTCATATAGCAGCTACCTGGTATATTCCAGAACACATGGATTTCTCTCCATGCTTGTACAAGGTTGACACTTGGCACCATAACAACTGCACTCTCCCACAATGCTTCCATCTGTTAAAAATACCCCATGAAATAAATATAATCCACTAGACAAACATGGTTAATTATACTTCTTACCAATAAATCTGTTAGTGAAATGAAATAGTGATAGTGTTCCAACCCATTATTGTGAGATATGGAACTTTTCAAAAATTAGTTTTAATCAATAATGTTTAATTAAGATATATTTCAAAAGAGAGAGGCAGAACCATTAATAATACACACACCCATGAATTCACCAGTAAGATTAAACAGCTGTACACATTTTGCCATAATATCTCTCCCTTTCTTCAAACCGTTTTTGGGTCATATTGCTAATGATAAGAGCCTGCATGGAGGTGAGTTGTTTGAAGGGGAAGGAAGGCTCTGAATCTCCCTTTGTGCATCCAAGTCCCTGCAATCCTCCAGGGCTGCCCCGAGGATCCACTGGCAAGTTGGAGAGGGGATGGTACACAAAGATAGCACTATTTTTAAGTTTATTAGAATTTAAAATTTTGAAAATGTACATTTTAAAAATGTAACCATACATTTCTTCTCTCCTTCCCTCCTTTCTTCCACTTCTCTTTCTCCTTTCTCTCCTCCCTCCTTCCTCCTGTCCTTTCTTCCTTCTCCTAACTCTTCTTTTTTCTCTCTCCTTTCCAAAGAGCCCTTGTTTGGATGTTCTTCACCCATAGAAACATTATGCACTCTCTCTTTGATAATTGCTCACATTCAGAAGAACATAGCATATTTTCAAAAGCTTTTTGAATTTGCAGGTGAATATTTAAATATTGATCTGGCCTATTGTCATCAGTTATGATATACCTCAGCTTTACATTTTATCTGCGTAGCTCTCATGCAACCCATGTTGCATCCTTGCATAAAATCAAAGATATTTAAACCACAGAGAAGCATAACTAAATCTTATTAGAATAAAAACATGACAATCACCCAGAATATATAACCTCTTCCAGATGAACTTTATGTGGGTCACATTCTGATACCTAGTTTGACCTTGAGCTGTGATTTTACACACTATGCCTGCCTCATCAGATTAAAAAAATGTTCACAGAAAGTTGAGTCAGAATTTTGAGACAATAATTCACTCAGCATTTCTTTCAGAATGTTATCCATGATACACATAAACAAGTGATCTCTACAGTGGTTGGCATGCAGAAAGCATGGGTCCTACAATGTCAAGGACAAGTGCTACCTTTTTGTGAAGCACAGATATAGTAAAGTATTTTGTTTCCCTCTGAAAGACTCAATTTGTCTAATTTATCTAAGACACAAGGCCCTGAGGTTTATTGAACAGGTTCTCCACAACATATTCTGAACACTTCAGAAGTAAGAAATAAATAGATGACTTACCCTGACCTCCCCTGCACTCGCGCATGCCTTCATTCACTCTCCTTTTCTAAAGAAAAAAATGAGAAGTACTTATTGTTATTGCATCTACCAGTTAAATAATTTTATACAGAATATGATTCAAAAATTAACTGCTGAGTGGCAGCTTTGCTTTCATAATCTTTGACAAGTTGCTGAAAATTGTTGTAATGTTTGCTGTCATTAACCATCCACTTTACTAGTTGTAGACCGAAGTAGATTAGGACACATCTGTTCAGAAAACCCCAACAGCACCCTTTTCCTTCAGATTCCATCTGTCTTTAGACTTTGAGTTAAATTCAGCTTTATGATCTATATTTCATTTTGAATTTTAAAAAATAGCCCACTTTACTATCCGGAAAACGGAACAGATGAACAAATTTTCCCTTTATTGCTATTTACTTAGGTCATTCTTTCCTATGTAACTGTTTTCATGATCTCGTCTCTAAATATGTTTGCATTATTTTTTAAGAAACCATCAGTCAAATTCAATATGAAGTACTCATACCAGATACTGTGAAGTTTATGCATTAAGCAAATATTCTTAACCTCAAGGGTAGGTTAATGTTCTGAAGGGCAGAAAAATGTATAAGAGAAAAGTGTGGAATACATGCCCAGATCACAATGAGTTAATTTAAAGTTTGTAAATTTTGTGTAATAGAGGCTAGGATCTTAGTCACTTGTAATACTTTTAGAGAATAATAAATCAGAGAAAATAGTTTGACACCTATTGTAATTTGGGGGAATTATGAGAAATAAGATTGAAGTTTGTTAAAAACTGGAGAAGTACCTCTTTTCCTACTTGCAACTTGATTTAAGTCAAAGCTGAGTGCCCTCATGAGGCCTCAATGCTGTTAGAATAATCAGCTATGGCTGGTAAAGGCACACTGGGCAAGACAGAATTTTTTTTAAAAAAATAGTGAAATAAGAAGGTGGCACAGTCCCTTCCTTTGATCACACACTGACAGTAAAAAATAATGAAACTACACCAGCAACTGTACTTAAAATGAAAAATGCATTTAATCGAACTACTTTATTCTAAAGCAATTAGAATTTTCATTTATAGCAGCTTGTTACCAGAGTGGTACCAACAGTCTTTAGTAATTAAAGGTGTCATTTCATCCCCAGACCCTTGGTGAGAAAAGTGAGAATTCACCTTCGGTTCCTTGGGATTCACAGTTTTCTAATTATTTTGAAATTGAGGGTGACTAGCTGAGTCACTTCTTCACTCTGAGATCTTCACACAGCCTGTCTTAGAAACAACTTCTGAGGGAGCAGACACCCCTGCCCCCATGGTAACACATTCCATTTTGTATATCATCAACCATCCCAGCCAGGGATTTTATGACAGGGTTGTTCTGAACTTTCAGAAAGAGATGCTAGTTCATGTTACCCAGAATCTCTAGACATTAGTAAGGGAAAAGGCGAGTGATGAATACTCAGATTCTAATATTTATGGTGGTTATATTTTTTAAGGTAGACATATCGTTTACAATGAAATCAAATTGTTAATAGGATAATCAGTGGGAAAAAAAGTAGTAAAGAGGTGCTCATAAAATACTTGGCAGGCTGAGCCGCAGTGGCGTAGTGGCTGTGCGCAGGACTGCGGCCCACTGCGATGGAGGTTCAATTCCAGCTCCACGGAGCAAAGGCTGGGCCTCCTACTCCCACCACCAGAGAGCAGTGATGCCTAAAAAAGCTTAAAAAATGTTTTTTCTTTGGTATGTTTTTAATTAAACATAACAATAGAATCATTGCTTGTCATGATTACTGCACACTGACACAAATTGTTGCCACTTTGTAACTGGACAGGGAACCCCAGTGATCCAGAGGATGAATAGAAGGCTAGGCTCGTTGGTGGGAGGAGAAATGGTTTACCATGCCCGCCTAACATGCCCGACTATGCCCCCCTTATTTTTGTGTAAACCCTCAAGTCATTTGCAGGTATCAAAATACAATGTATTAAAAAAAAATCTTTCCTTATGCTTTTCTCTTCCTTGATTCCCTTTGACGGATTGCCAAATGTATTTTTACCTGAGAACTAGCCAGCAGGAAGAACTCCCTCCTTTCCACACAGAAGTGTGGAAGAGTTTCCATCAGCTGGTGCAAACACATTTTCAAACCCAGTCATGAAAAGCCATTTTTGAGCCAGGCCACATCATCAAAGAAACGCTTAAATACTTAAAAGTGGCCTTGTGTAGGACAGAAAAAAAGAACCCTCACTAAAGCAATGGAGGTCCATCTGCCTAATTACCCAGCAGTGAGGATCGCTTTTAGTCAGTATAATGTTAAAACTGTTTTCTGTTCTTCAAAATGTGCTGCATTCTCATCATCTTCCCTTGAAAATCATGAAAGAGAAGACACAATAAGAGAGTGCTAAAGAGGATAGCATGGAGCAAGGGCTTCAGGCAAGCATTGTGTTTCCGCCTGTGAAAAATATCACCATTTATTATCACTCATTAAAATTTAATTTTATAGGGCATCATTAAAAGGTCCTTTTTTTAAAAAAATTGAAATTTTCAGGCAACTTACTGACTGATTAAATACTATGAAAAGCAAGTTTTCATAGATTTATTGTTTTAAGCTATTATTAAAGAGGTATCTTTAAAAAGCAGCAAATTTTTCCCTGCTATAGAGCAAGATTACTCTCTAAGTAACTTATTTTACACAGTATTTTCAGTTGATTTTTACACAAGCAACACTTTAGAAATCTAATTAGACGTGAAAAATTATTAACATATAAAGGGCTTAAACCTATAACTTAATATGACAAATGCAAACCAAAGTTAAAATACTAAAATACAAATAGCATAGAAGGGAAAGTGGAGGAGTTTAACTTACATGTTTTCTTTCCATAATTTTGCAATTAAGATCTTTTTCTCAATGCCTGAATTTTATTTATTTTGAGATCTGGATTCCTTAGATTTCTGATTAAAGTGGTTTATTATACCTGTACATTTTAAATAAGATATTGATAGATTGATATAAAATAAAAAAGGAAAATTGAAGATTTATAATTATGAATCACTGAGGTTTTCAATCACTTTAGGTACAGTCCTTTTTTGGACCCAATGAGGACATTTGGAGAGGTACTGAGGCCATGTTGGAAACAGGGAAATCAAAATGTGAGGGTATTAGTACAATGAGGAAAAAAGCAAGCAGTGGAAAAATGCGTTAGAGTTTCAACATGGAAACCCCGGACTCTAATGAAGTTCAAATTAGCTGGAAAGTTTCCTAAAGAAAGGGTACCCTAATTGCACTACAGCAGGGATTGGTGAGCTCTTCTGATCTTGGTATATACAGCAAATTTTAAAAGATTGAGAGACATCTGATTTATTTAGCATCTATTTAACTCCACTGTTGCAATGTGAAAGTAGACATAGACAAAAATATAAACAGGCAAACTGTGCTCCAATAAAGTTTGGCCTTAGGGTCATACAGTGCTAACCTCAGCTACATGAAGACATCAATTGGTCTTGTTCACTTCCATATAACACAATTCCTGAGAAAGTTTTGACTGATAAATAGTAACATTAAAAATAATTCTAGTTAATACTTTGCAGTGCTTTCTTAATGCTTTTATATGTACCTTTATTTCATAAATTATGCCTATATATTTATATTTTTCTCTGTTTGGAGAGATAAGAAAACTGAAACATAGATAATTTGTCTATATTCTCTAGATAATTAGCACAGGATTCAGAATTTAAAACATAAGAATACATAATACACCATCCTCCACAATCATTGATTTATTAAATGAGATAATAAAAAAAATGGTTAAATAAATCAATGTGGACAGCTCTGAAGACCTATGGATAATAAGAGAATGAGAATATTGTTCGATATAATATTGAGAAATGGGCTGACTAGGTTGAAAACCACAAAGTGTACAGCGGTTATAACAATGGACTTGACATGTCAACAATCAGAAGGACATTATTCTGGTGTATATAAGTCTGTGGAAGGAGTCCTGGTGGCAGAGTAGTTATGTTTTGGGCTGCAATCCTCAAGGTGGGCAGTTTAAAACTACCAGCTGCTCCTAAGGAGAAAGAAGATTTCTTTTTTTAATTTTAACCCTACAGAGATACAGCTTCAGAAACCACGAGGAGTCATTCTATCCTCTCCTACGGGTCCATATAAGAGTCTGGATGAATTTAAGGACAATGAATGAGTGAGATGAGCCTCTTATGATTCAGAGCTGATGGGAGAGCAAATAGCAACAGAGTAGCAGCAGCAGCATTATCCATATATCTATGATAGTAAATCAAAAAACATTGCTACTAAGATTTCTGATCATACAGCTATGGATTTCTTCCAAACAGATCAATGGTTGGTTGCAGACTAGATCGTTCTCTCACTAGCCTCTTTAGGGTGACTTCAAAACACATACCATGGGATAAAACTCTTTTGAGGTCAGGATGAATTCAATTTTTTTAAACAAAACTAAAGTGGGTAGCTTACCAAGTCACTGGAGCTTTGAATATATTTACAGAAATGCTGTCACACATAAAAGAAAAGATTGATTTTAAGAAGTAGTTTAAAGGAAGTTGAGGAGATATACCAAAATAGGGATATTGTATCCTCCAATAAAGAAAAAACTGTGATTTAATTCCAGAAATCTATGGAAGTAGGCAACAGAATTATCATTGTTGGGATAGCTAAAATAATCCAAGAAGCTGGAGGAAATACATAAGACAGCATGAAGATTGGAAGAAGTCTCATTAGCTTCTCAATATATGCAGATGATACAACCTTGCTTACTGAGCAAGAAAAATCAATATACTTACTGATTAAATGCAAAATGACAAGTGGAAAAATAACTTTGAGTTGTTTCACACTAATAGCAATCCTGTGGAAAACAGAGTACCACTCTGTCTGGTTTGTGCTACCTTCATATTGATTGTCCAGTGTGAGTTCATTGCTGCAGCCCCTGTGCCACTCTATTTTCTCCCAAGCATTCTCCGGGGACTGGTCTCTCAAAAAATAATCAGACTCTACTGCTACCAAGACAGACCTGTTTGTTCCTTTGGCAGTCCACAACACACTGTCTCCTCTTTGCCAGCAACATAACTCAAGGGCACAGATATTCCCTGGAGTTCTGTATTCAATGTCTAACATACATATGAAACAATGGAAAATAACTTGACTTCAGTCAAGCACATCTTATGTGCCAAAAAAGACTCTTACTTTACAACACTTTAAAAAGGTCATACAAAACAGATTTGCCAATGCCATGTGTCCTTTGATCTCTTGACTGCTGCTTCTGTGATCCATGCAAGACAAAAGCCTTGATAACTACAATCTTTTTTTCCGTTTAAATGGTGTTACCTGTTAGTTCATTTGTGAGGATTTGGATCATCTTTGTACTTAATTGTAATCCCTATGAAAGACTGTAGTCCTTGATCTTCATCAGCAAGTATTTTAAGTCTTTCTCACTTTCAGCAAACAAAGTTGTATCTCCTGCACATTACAGGTTGTTAATAAGCTTTCCCCCAATCCTAATGCCATGTTCTTCATATAATCCAGCTTTTCAGATAATTAGCTTAGCATACAGGTGAGAGGATACAACCAGGTATATACGCTTTTCTTGATTTGAGTAATAGGAAACAGTAAATAGTTGGATGCCAAAGCCTAACCATACCCATCACCTTCAAATCCAACTCATAGCAATTCTATAAAACAATGTAGAAGTATTCTTTAGGTACTATGCTACGCTCGCCTGCTCTTTGGGACCACAAATCTTTACAAGAATAGACAACCTCATATTTTCCTAAGAAGCAGGTGATAAGTTTTAACCAGAGACCTTGCAACGTTTAACTCACTGTGCCACTAGCAATACTTATATTAGGACAAAAGTGACATTAAGTTCTGCAGAGTGTCAGGTCATTGTTATAAATTGACCAACTCTATGCCTTTTCCCTATGACTGCCATTCCACATGCGAATAAGTGCTCTTGTGTTATGCTAATTACTTAACGAGTTGAATTGTAAGTCTCCTTACTTGGAAGTAGTAGATAGATCAAAAACACAAAGGGAAACACATAAAAGAAAAAGGCAGGATACCCAGGAACATCAAGGAATGTCAAGTTACATACAAGGTTGATAAAAATCTACTCTCTGAATTTTGATATATAGACTCCTGAGTTGTGAAAAAAAAATCCTTTCTTTAAAGTCACATTTTTGTTATAGCACAGTCGGAAACAGAAACAATCAGGAGAAAGAAAGACGATCTCTGATAATTAAGGATGTGGGAGAAAAACTATTTTGTCAAGAATATTGGAAAATAGTGGTCAGAGAAGTAGGTGAGTACAATAATATCAAGCCCAGGAAAACTGAACCTTCACAAAGGAAACACACTTGACTTGTGCATTTAGTAGAGAAAATATGTAAAATGAAACCGCAGTGTTCTTTGGAGTACACATTTTGGTGATCATCAGTGTTCTGAACAACAATCCTGTGGTCAAGGATACAGAAATAAGGCAAGTGTGGTAAGATTCAGCAGTATTGGTAAGGGAGGGACACACGTAGAAAATATAGCATGTATAGGCATGTATCATGTGTACAGACAACACCTGAAAAGCTTCAAGGTGTATCTGGAGAGGGATTTTTTTTAAGCTAGCATCTTAATTATTAATGCTTGATGCACTCAGGGAGCTGATCCTTCAGAATACCCAAATCAGGATTTTCTCCATTACTTTCCCTAATGAGATTGTTAAACCTTAGAACAAAACACATGCACCTATCCTCACTGAAACCTAATTTTTGCTATTGAGGTTAAAAGATACAGATTTGGACTAACTATTCCCACTTCTCAGGTTGTCTAGAATGATGTAATAGAAGGTTTTATGGGAAAGATAAAAGGATAAATTTACATTTTCAGTTTGTAGTTATAAAATAGCTAGGAGAGGAAGTTATTTGCCTCATTTATTGTAATAGTAGGGAAAGCATTGCATTAAGCTCAATGCCCAAAAAACGGGGGCCTATCTGGCTGTTTTAGTCTGGGTAGATTAGAGGAACAAATTCAAGGACATGCTTATCAATATAAGGAAAGGGTTTATAGACAAAAGGAATGGAACATGGAGAAAGCATCCCAGCCCCGTCCAGTCCAAAGTCATAAGTCCGATATTAACCCATATGCCTGAAATCAGTCTATAAAGGCTTCTTCTGTCTCACGAAGTCACAGGTCAATGGGTGCAGAATCCCAATGCTGGCAGGGCACCTCGCCTCCAGGGCTCAGGGTCCATCAACAGCAGAAGCAAGTCATTGCTGGCAGAGGTCTCCATCTGGCTGCCCCAGCTTCAGAGGTCTGGCTCCACCAGGGCAAAGCTGTGTGGTCCCTCTGCCGGCTCCTCCAGCTTCTCGAATGCTTTCAACTTGTCTTGTCTGTGACTAATCGTCTCTCTAACTCCCAACAACTGGGGAAGATAATTTCTCATCTTCACAAGGGAAATATCGCAAGATTTCCCAGAAGTCTCAGAAGAAAGCCATGCCCACATAGAGACCTCATTGGCTACTCAATGGCTATGTCCAGATTAACAGGCTAAACTCCACCCCTACATTTCAATCATAAAATTAACATAAGCACATGACTGCCACACTGGCCAAGAAGTGGCATCAACTGAAATAAAACATGCAAAATGTTCTTTGTATTAGGCATCATGAAGGTCATGAGTGCCCCTAAAAAGAACCCTTGTGTCTCTAGAAGATTTCCAGAAGTCAGGACAGGACAAATGCAGCATTCTATAACGGTCCCATTTCAGTCGTCCATCCATAACAAAAAGTAGGGTTTGCATGGAAAACCCTATTATCTCTGCCTAGAGAGCTTTTGCATGGAGGATCCTCTTCACCTAGTATATTGTGTTCACTTATTTTATATAGTACATATGCCATGTGCTAATGTGTGTTCAGACTCTGGAAATATCGGATGCTTATAGGGCAATCCATAGTAATTATAAGTTTCCAATATGCTTCTTTGCTATTTAGAAATTGGGTGCAATCTTGGAGTGCATCAGTGGTGTGCTTTATTGTGCCTACAATTTGGTGCAGCAGAACAGGGTGTGATGAGTTTAAACTCCAAATGCTTTTGGAAAGATCCAAGAGAGAGAGGTGAGGATACACCATAAGGCTGGTTAAGAGAGTATATGACAGTGAGAGCAAATGTAAGAGGAACAAAAATGAACACGTGACTGGACCTGAATTAAAGTTGATATGCAGAATAAGAACATTTCAATCCAAACAATCAATGATTCTCCGGAAGACCTGAAAGTGGGTCTCAGGTTAATCAAAGAGGAGCATAGTTTACACTTTCTCTATTTCCCTCCATACTTATGGGGACAATCAATTAAGCTTAGCAACATTACACAGCAGTAGCAGAACTAGTGCATTCCCCATCCTGTGGGGCTATCACCGCAGAGAGTCATTTTCCACCTGTCAGGGCAGAGGATTCAGTCTCTGGATAGTTATTGCCATCCTTTGCATGTTTATGTAGAAACTCTTCCTCAACAAGCAAGAACTAGTACAATGATCACTACTTAGAAATGACATCGTTGTTTGCATTCTCAATGGAAACCTAACTAGGGGACCAGATAAATATGAAAAGCACAGATATTCTTTAGGAATTATTTTCTTGAACTAAAATAGCCATTGGTGTTAACAGCCTAATCTATACCCTTTCTTTTGATTTAATTTAACAAGCCTGGAATTTTACCTTTTGTTCATTAATTTATTCAAATATTGTTATTCATGACGTTAGAAATTTGAAAATGAACAAAGGCACCCATGACCGAGCTTTCATGAAATGTTATTTTCTAGTGAGGGAGAGAAAAATGCTACATTCACGTGGTTCAATTCTTTGAGCTCTGAAATCATTTGAAATTCACAGCAGCCTTATAAGAAGAGTTGCAGAGAAGCTGCTCTTATTCCTGCTTTAAAGGTAACTAAATTATTTGGGGGAGTGGGCTCCGGTCAAGATGGTGCTGAGGTAAGTTGCCCATAAAGGGGGCTGTGCTGATCTCCCGGAAGTCAAGTGGAAGTGTCCTGGTGAGGGAAAAGTTCTCTATGAGGGCGCCTCGTGTCCTCTGCTTTATTTCAAGCACTGGAGATCTGGGTCCATATATCCGGGATTTCCCACCAGCGCCTGGCCTAGTCGCTGACCCAGGAACAGGATGGCCGTAGTGTAGAGCTTCCCAAGGCCAGACCTGACCACTGCACAGCAGCTTCTCCCAGGGTTCCCCTCGGTGCAAGGGGTTAGCAGCGACTCCGTCTGCGGGCTCCACTCTCAACGCAGCCACCCAGGGTCCCAGGGCCGAACCCGCAGCAGGTTCGATTACCTGTGGCTGATGCACCAGGCGGCTAGTGCCTTGGGCGCCTCCAGCCCCCAAGCAGCCGCCCAGTCAGCAGGGTCGGTCTCGCTATTACAGGCGTCCCATCCAGAGGGAGCGGCTCTGTACTTCGCTCACACTATTTCCCCGGCAGTCTACGCCACACCCTGCCTCTGCCTGAGCTGTGCGTAAATCCAAAGAGAAGAGTGCTTGCTGTCTTCCGCATCACGCCTGGTCTGGGCTGGCAAGTCACCGGCGGCAACTGAACTAGTCTGGTGTCGTGAGAAAGGGGACTTCCATAAGGCACGCCCCAGCTGTGCACCGCTTTTACTAGCTGGGCAGGCAGACCAGGCCGCCTTGCCAGAGCGACGGGTCTTTGAGAGGTGATCACGAGCTGGGGAGCGTGAACTAGCTTGGTTGGGAAAAGGGCCTTCCATAAGGCGCGCAGCTTGCACTGCTTTGCTAACTGGACAGGCAAGCCAAGCCCCTTTGTCAAAGCTGCAGGACTCAGAGGCGATTGGGCCTGCTGCACAAACTTGCCCGAACCAAGTTGCCACTAGCGGATACTGGGAACTGGGCTTTTCAAGCACGCCTTTTGCAGCGCGTACAGCTGTTCCTTGCATGCATGCCATGCACCAGACCATGGTGCCATGCTACCCTAGTGGTAGAAGTCTGAGTCACACATGGGGCCTTACAGCACGTAGTGCTAACTCACTTGGAGGCTAGGGAAAGTGGTAACTGTGAAGAGAACTCAACCAGATAACTCAACCGGAATTTTTAGTTTCAGGAAAAATTTTTTGTTGTTTTTATTCTTTCCGTTCATAGTTATTTTTTTTTTCCGTTCATAGTTATAAACATATATATATATATATATATATATATATATATATATATCACAACCAAAATATGTTTCAAAAATAAAAATACAATTTCGGTACAAGATATGTTTTAATTAAATGTATTTAATGTTATAATTAAATTTATTTAAATGAATTTAATTAAATGATACAGAAACATTGCACTCGCTGTTACAGGGTTAAAACCTGCAGCCACTGCACTTAATTCCTGCAGGCGCACTGAACACCACTCCTGCCTTAGCTGGGGGGATCTGAGTCACAGAAGGGGGCCTGAGTCACAGGGTCTGCAAGGCGAATTCGCCTGAAGGTGTGGGAAAACAGAGACACAAGCCTGGTCCCCCTTGAGTAAAGTGGCCAGGCCAGACTTTAAGCAGAACACCATTGACGGGGTTTGGGGGGCAGGGGGCGGTTCTAAATTAAAAATTTGATCTGTATGGAGCAACAAAAATTTTCACAGAACGCAAAAAGAGTATTGTAATAGATCTATTTTATTTTTAAAATCCTGCGGGACGTTGTTAAATTGTTTAAAAGTGTGACGATTGGTCACTTTATGAAGTGTCTCACCCAGAGTTGCAGACTGGGTCTTCGCAGACCACCCCAAGGAGTGAGTCCGTGGAGAGTGTATTCCAGGCCCAAAGGGCATCCTTGCCTCAAACCTAGCCTAATTGCGGAAATACAGGGGAACAGCAAACCAGTTCTAGAAGGTCCCCCAGGCCAGGTGGGTCACACCACTTTAGGTTCAAGAAGCATCACCACCCGCCAAGTGGTCACATATAATCCCATCACTGTACAGGATCTATGCATCAGTTAATTTGGATTCTCCATAGCTTTCATCAAAGGTGCCGCCACCTCTTGCCACTGCTGATCTGTCAGTCACCACCATACCTGCCTCCACCTCAGTTAGACCATCTCCATGTTAGATCACAGGCAGCCCCTGTAAACACCATTGCTAATCACACTGTGAAAATACAGGCTCCTTGGACTCTCAGGATTATAGTGCTCACCTCTTAGAAATCGTCACATTAAAAAACAGTATATCAAATCCCTCCCAATCTGTAAACAAGAAAGACAAACCACATCAACAGAACTATAGATACTCATAGAATGATCTGATGTGGATCTGTCACAAAAAAATTTCATAAGGCTGCTTGGCATAATATAGATGGTGAGGGAAGCTACACAGAGTAAGGATGCAGTGATAGAGTGGATAAAGGTCATGATAGAGGGGATGAAATCCACCATAGAGGACATTAAGTATTTGCAAAGGGAAATACAAGTGTTAACAGAGGAAGTAGTAGAAGCTTCAAAAAGATCGCCTATCTCAAGTATCAACTTAAGGAGGCTGAAAACTGTATTTGTGATCTTTATGACAATCAGGCAGAACTCAGCAAACAAGAAAGACAATCAAACAAGATAATAAAAGAGGCAGAAGAAAATGTGAGGTGCTATGCTATGAAAAGGAACAGCATTCGAATTATTGTCCTATCAGAATAAGACACAGCAAAGAACTCAAAAGTTAAACTACCAAGGGAGTTTCTGAAAAAAAAATTTTCCCCTCCCTAATGAATGAGAATCAGTCAGTCATGCAGGAAGTGGAGAGGACACCAAGTAGACTAAACCCCACAAAAAGAAATTCAAGGCATATAATAGTTAAACTATCCACCTTCAAGGCAAAAGAGAAAATCCTAAGGGTAGCAAGAGAAAGTAAGACTGTCATATAGAAGTGCTTTCAGGTAAAAATATGTGCAGACCTATCAATAGAAACCATGAAGAGGAAGAGAGAGTAGACTAATATCTTCCATAAACTGAAGGAAAATAATGGCTTCCCTAGAACTCTTAATCTTGCAAAGTTATCTATTAAGCTAGACATAAGGGTTTTCCAGGATAAGGAAAAACTTAAAGAATATGCTGTGAGATATCCAACCCTGAGTAAGATCCCTGCCGAAATCACTATGGCCAGAAGGCCAAGATATGCCAAGCACATGTAGGAGAACATCATATAGCCCAATCCCATCCAGAAGCCAATGAACTGATATCAATCACCAAGAAAATATGACCACAGGAGAAAACCATAACAATAAAGAAGCCCCACCACAAAAATAGTGAATCAATAAAATGGGTGATAGGGAAACACCCAAATAATAAGACACGAGATCTCAGAAATGAACCCACAGATTGGGGTATTAAGCAGGTTCTCTAGAGAAAAACAAACAAAACAGGACATGTAGGAAAATAAACGGATAGATAGACACATAGATGGATACAGTATGAAGGAATATTATAGCTCGTTAGTCCACAAAGCAATACAGAGGACTTAGTGCAACTCACTTCCATGGAACAGTTAATATACTGGAAGTCCTTCAAATTATGAGAGCTGCTGGGTCTAAGGTTCTGAAAGCAGACTGCTGAGTCTCCCATAGAGCACGGCAGGAAGTTCAAACAGTATGGTGGACCACCAACAGTCATCCAGGTGACAGGATCCAACCGTCCCAAGCTCAAGTGATGTACAAATCAGCAGTGTGGTGAAACAGGTCTCGAAGGAACCTCATGCTCTAGAAACATGATCCATGAGTTGGGTGTCTCAAGATAGAGTAGTCCACAAGTTGAAGCAGAGAACTAGTTAAGGCATCTGTATGCAGCTTCAGTTACCAGAAAATGTGTGTGTGTGTGTGTGTGTGTGTGTGTGTGAGGGAGAGAGAGAGAGAGAGAGAGAGAGAGAGAGAGAGAGAGAGAGAGACAGGCCTTGCCAAGTCATTTATCCCTTTGCCCTTTGATCAAACTGCAACCTTATTAATTCTACCTGTTCCTATTGGCCAGGTTGACACAGTAAACCTATCTACCACAGTGACCTTTTCTCTCTTACTCATTTTTATGTTTATCTTTATATATTTGTTGTTCTTTTTGTGTTGTTTTGTTTCTATTATGTTTCTCAGTTTAAGAAGCACAGGAGTGGATGTATAAAGACAATAACTGATGCAATGGTTTAACTCGCACTGGGGGTGGGGAAGGAGAGGGGATTTGGGGAGCAAACCATAAATGTTGGAGATGGGCAGGAAGCACTAGAACGGATTGTGATGATTTATATACAAGTCCTTTAAAAGCTACTTAACTTTGGAAGCAAATGATATGTGAATTTTATAGCAAGAAAACAAATAAAGAAAAGAAAGTAAACAAAATTGACCAAATTTGCAAACCGGCCTATGCACATCTGTCCTTAACTGTATCAACAAAATAACAGAAAATTCTCTCATTACTAAAATGGCCTGAACCATGATAAAAATGACTCTACTATCAAAATGTCATTTGGTTTGTTTTGTTTCTGGGGCATCACTACCCTCTGGTGGTGGGACTAGGAGACCCAGTCTTGTTGCTGGATTTGAACCTCCAACCCAGTGGGTCGCAGTTCTGTGTACAACCACTATGCCACCGGGGCTCAGCCGGATTTTTTGCTTTCATAAGAAAGTAAAATTAAACAAAGAACAAAACAAACAACAAAACCACAAAACATCAAATATTAGCCCAGGTTGTGTTCTATGCCACTTGATTTTTTTCTCTAAGGGTATTTATGGCTCCTGAACAAGAGAGAGTTTCTAAGTGACAGACACTTATGCCCCGTGACAATGATTCACACACCATATTACAGCTATAGTCACCCATCAATAGATCACAGGCTTGTAGTTGCATAAACTCAGCATCCTGGTGTAGACTGGTCTGGGCATATATTTTGTGTTTGTCTGACTGTTCCTCTTTCAAGATCCACTGAGCAGCCTGTTGGAGTCCCAAAGACAAAATTAATTGCTTCTACCTCACTCTTTCCATATTTGTTTTGCTATTCTTAAAATTATTATTATTTTTTAATTAATGCACTTTTTATTCTTTTAATGGCATAAAGGTATTAACCCTAACCACATATATATTTTTTTACTTTCTGATATGTACTGTTGAAAAAAATGTCACAGATACAGGCACAGGACAGCAGTGAAACTTCACAAACTGCACACAGGCGATGTAACAGCTCCTGCTCCAGCAGCTTTGTGTCGGGCTGCCATTTGTGTGGTCAGCAGTTCACAGCCACCCGAGAAAGACTGCGATCTCTACTCCTGTAAACAAGTACCGTCTTATAAACCCACCGAAGATTACCATGAGTCAGCATGGAACCAATGGCAGTGGATTTTTCTGTTTGAGATGAAAACAAAGAGACAGAACACAAAATATCATCAGACCATTAGATATTGGCTGGGGCCGTTACCAGTTCTGTGCCCGCTGTGCTGGAGAACGTTGGGATGAAGTGCTTCTGTACAGAATTACAGCCTATGAATCCCGACATCCTACAGGCTCGCTATGTGGTGGGATGGACTGGATGGCGATGGATTGTTTATTCTTGTTCACATTCCATTACTCATAAGTCAATTCTGATTCATAATGATCATCTAAGACAGAGCAGAACTGCTCCTGTTTCCTAGACTGTCATTATTTATGGGAGCAGTCTCATCTTCTTGGCACCTACTGGCTGGTGGGCTAAAACAGTCAGCGTTAGGTTGATGACCCAACAGCCCACCTGTAGTATCACCAGGGTCACAGTCACTAGACCTGAAGTAAAACATGAATCAAACCCCTAATGTCACCCTCACTTCTTTTCACTTAAAAAGTAGCCATTCAATCATATCAGGGAGGGTTTTACAATGATTATTGTTACATCCCCTCTCTCCCACTGGTAGATGAAATCCAGGGATACTGCACCTACAGGGAAAGAATGTATAGCAAGGGTTTGGGGGAAGAAAGATATGAGGAATCGAGGAGATAAGAGGGAGAGGATTTCCAGAAGTCTAGAAAGGAAATGTTCAGAGGCTGATTATCGAAGCAACTGTACAGTTACATTTGATATGAATGAATTATGAATGGTATGACATACTATTAACTACCAAATTACATCAAATTAAAAAGAAAAAAAGTGTAGATCTAGGAATGGGTATTGACCTGCCACTAAATCCTAGCTCAAACTTAGAAAAATTAGTTCTCATACCCTGGTCCTGCTTGATACTTACCTTCATGAAATGATCACTGAATGTAACTTACATTGTAAAGAAAACATGATGGTGCATTAGACATTACTGCTTCCTGAAAGGTTGGTACTTCAAACACATCAGTCACTCTGTGGGAGAAAGATGAGGTTGCCTGCTCCTGTAAAGATTTACAGTTTCAGAAACTGTACATTCAACTACATAGGGGCACTACGAAAAGTCAGCAAAAGATAAATGGTGTTTTTTTGTTTTATTTTTCTTTATATTCTACTTTTGAGCAATTTTTATCAACAATAATGCCCCTAGATAACTCATCTTTTTATCACAAGCATTTATCATAATGCATAGCCCTTGTGATGTTGATTAAATATTCCCTGACTTGAATGTGGGAAGAAATGGACAGACTAATAAAACAACTGAATGTCAGTAAATATAATATTAAGGTCAAGATGCACTTTGTTAGTTCAAGCAAATTAAACTCACTGCCATTGAATTGATGATGACTCATACAGACCTTACAGGACAGGAGAGGACTGCCCTTGTGAATTTCTGAGACTGTTAATCTTTACAGAAGTGGAAATCCCTATCTTTCTTCCAAGGAGCAGGTGACGGTTTCAAATCGCTGACCTGGATGTCTGTCGTCCAACTCAAAGCCATTCTCATACCAGGACCCCTTGGGACAGCAGGTAATGATCTGTAATTGAATATTGCTAGCTTAAAGCTAACTCTTCAAAATTTAGATATATATCTACGTGTTTAAATTATCATATTTTATGTCGAAAAATAAGGGAGGCAGAGAAAAATTTAATTTTATCTACAGGATGTTAGAAAAGCAATTAAGCCTGGAGACATTCTAAGTTCAGGTATCAGTACATCTTGGGTTTCTAGTAAAAGAGAAACATCAGAACATTAACTGTTTTAGTAAGTTACTAAGAAACTGTTTTACTAAGTTTTACAAAGGACCTATTGAATCTGGGTTTTCCCTAGGAATGCAAAAGCATATTTAGTGTATTCATGGCTTGTGAAGAAGGCAGAGTGATGTGAGATTGTGATCCTATTCAGACACAACATCTTTATTTGAATCTAAATATACTTTTCTAAGATTTCCTGGTAGAGCAATGGTTAAGCATTTCCTGATGACCAAAAGGCTGATGGCTGAAGTCTACTAAAGACCCTCTCCTAGGGAACGTGCCTGGCCACCTGTTTCCACAAAGTTTGGACTCTAGAAACCCCCAAAGAGCAACTCTACTCCACCTTATAACGTTGCTGTGAGCTGAAATCAACTTGGGAAAGAAACAATAGCTACAATGATGGGGTAGGAAACAGAGGAACACCTCTTGCAAAACAGTGTGGTATCCTGTTTTTGTACTCATATTTTTCAAAATGCTTCCTTAAGGTTACATCTATGACTTCTTCTGTTAAAGCTATAATAAATCATATTTTGTCAAATATATCTCCATATTTTGTTCTATATATTTGTACTCACACATTTATATACAGACAAAGGAGTAAATGTTTGAGCCACTAGAAAATGACAAACAATCTTACACATAGAGGTGAGGAATTGAAGGTCTGTGCCATCTTGTGTGAAGGAAAATAAGGGAAATTGCCTGAAAAGCACAGAAAAGTTGCAGAGAAACGTTGAGGGATTACACGTGGATTGCTACTTCGTGAGGCGCTTTCCCTTATTATTTTTAACTTTAAGTAGAATATGCAGTGTTCTGTTTGTGATATGAGTTTATGGCTCAGATTTTCATTTAAACTTGGCAATCGATGCTGCCATCAGAGGACGTTCTCAAAACCTGCCCACCTGCCTATCTGCAACGGAGTGCCAACCCTCCACCTGAAAAGCAGAGCAATCAACCCCAGAAGGCTTTGTATCACTCATGTCACAGTCTTAAGAAGAAAAATACGAAGCATAATGTTTCCATAACCTTTGCCATCATGTCAATTCTGTCTCCTCTAGAATTGCCCCATTGACTGCCTAAGGTGAAGGAGATTGCCACATATTTCTCCTGCAGAATACCTAGTGGATGTGAAATAGGGGCCATTCAGTTAGCAGCCTATCTCTAATAGCACTACAAGGGCTCCAGCAATGTTTCCAGTATTACATAAACCTTTATGTTGTTCCTAATTGAAAGATTGAATTTTGAGTCCACCCCAAGTGATCTCAAAATAAAGACCTGATAATCAACTTCTGAAAAAGATGAGCCATTGAAAACACTAAGGAATATAATTCTATTCAGACACATAGAAGTCATCAAATCAGCTTGATGGCAACTGTTTACTGTTTTAATTTGATGTAAAACAAAAGGAAATATTTATTCTGCCTGCTTAAACTCCTACCACATTATATTATATCCATCTTTCAGCAACTTCCAAGTCAGTGTCTGTCACATTGACCTCATCATTTTCTGATAATCAAATTCCCTCTGATGCTTCTTCTAATGACAAGGTCAGTCTTCTGTTGGGACATACTTCTACTCATGTTGCTAATTTCTTAATTTGCCTCTCACTACCCTCTCCCATTATCCAAAAGTGTCACTTGCAAATTAAATGAGAATTTTTTTTTCTCTTGTTTTTAAGCCTTCAAATGTCCTGCCGCTCAATTTCCAGCTGAAGTTAGAATCTTCTGATTGGGACATTACAGTTGAATACTCAAGAAATGACTATCACACTCATTATCTACCATTTGTTATAAGGGTGGAGGAAAACTGATTATATAAAAATTGGCTTGGGGTTTGCTTCAAGCTCGGACTGCATTACTTTAAACAATTAAACAAAAAAAACCCCACATACTTTTGTTATTTCTAAATGTTTTTCTCTGTTTTGATTACCAGTACAAGTGTGGTAGATTGAACTGTTGACCTCATTATTTCAATGGGCTCAAATAGAGCCACAATTTCGATGATGGCACAAAACCAAGAGTGTTATACTCTGTTGTACACATGATCACTGTAGTTTGGAACAGACCCAATCATACCTATGAGCTGATGTCATAATGTTTTCCATGGGACTTTGCATATCCTGCAAGCACTGTCAGGGAATACATGTCTACATTGATTGTCTTTAATCATATAACTTGCTTTGAACAAGAGGAATAGAAAGTACTTGTATGATTCTCCTCTTATACCAATGTCATCTTTATGAAAACAATTTGTTAAGGAAATCAAGCAAGTCATTGGGAGATGAGAGATGGGATCCATTCCAGCTCAGACCTGCTGACACTAACCCAGCCCCACACGGGTGAGAGAGAGTTACAGATATACACTGCTCTCTGCAGTTCTCAGGGAGGAAGATGGGACTTTCTACTCCCCTATAGAGTTACAGTCTCAGAAATCCATGAAGGGTGGGGGTTTGCTATGAATCCTAATTGACTGGATGGCAGTGAACTTTTTGGTTTGTTTTAAAAGATTTTAGTATTAATTGGGAGGTAATACATAGATTGTATCATCCCATAGTTCCATCATGTCAAGCAGTATTGCAAAATTGCTACCACCATCAATTTCTAAATATTCTTTACTGGTTCTTTCCTAGATTCCTTGACATTTTCTTCCTTTTACCACACCCCTACTACCACCACTGGGCCCCCACCCCATGTCCTCACCCCCACCCAAAATAACTCAACCCAAACTTTATTCTACTTGCTGTTTCTATGTTGGGGTTTTAAATCATGGGGTTGCAATGAGTCAGAACCAATTCCCTAGCACCTAACACCAGCACTTCCCCCCCACAGACAAACATTCATGAATAAGCATTTATCTTTATAAAACAGACCAAAAGTTTCATGAGAAAAGAAAAGGAGAAACAGCCTACTAACATGAAAATAAATTTTATCTCACCAGTGAATAGATAAATTAAAATATTTAAAACTCTATTAGATTTATGCTTGTCCCATTATTTAATTTTTTAAAATCTCTATACACTCTATATACAAATATAGAAGACAAAGAACTAAGAAAAATGAAGGAATTCTGTGATATATGTGACTTGGTACAGATTTTACAAGAAAATCAGACACTTTTAACACATGTTTCATCTTTAGCCAAGATATTGCAGCTGTATATTTTAGAAAAATATTTGTAAAATTTTCTGAAAAGCATATCCAAGGATTCTAAATGTAGTCATATTTTTGGTAGAGAAAGGTTGAGCACCTTCTAAGACTTTATCCATTTGGGAATGGTTAAAAGTTGACTTAATTAACACTGTGTGATAGTCTGCAGAAAGAAGGCCTCTCGTTAGGGTCAAGTAATGTCATGGTCAAATAGTTAGGGTCATTGAATGAAAGAAAAAAGGCAGAAATCTGAATTATCTTCCAGGTATGAAAAATTTTGTTTGAAATTACACACATAAAATATGTTATTCCACATGAATATGTCTGTGCAAAAATATGTGGATAATGTTCTGGAAGGATAGTCAGAACAATATTTGGCTCTAAGAAGGGAAATGGCATTGCCGAGGGCTAAAGTGAGGATTTTTATTGCATGAGTACATATTATTTTAACATTTTATATTAAAAATATAACTTACGGAACAATTAAATATAAAAACCTATTTACACTGAGTTTCTTCCAGCACATGGTGGCCCTAAACAAACTTTCCTTGACTACTGTCATCCTTGACATGCACAGGTAATTCTCATCTTCCTCCTTTGCAGTGGCGGAGGAGTTTGGTTAGTGGCCTAATGCTTACCCAAATAACACAATAGGACATTTGCTTCTAAGTAAAATGACAAAACAATTAAAATTTAAATTTCTTCTGAATATAGTTAAATAAATAAATAGCAAACACCATATATCCAGAATCAGGAAGTGAAGGTCGGTGATGCCTGAGAGATGGTACACTTGGATTGAGTTCTATACTTGGCCTAGGTTCTTGCCTTCTAAGAGTTCCCAGGGAAAGAAAACCCAGAGGCAGCCCAGCGGGCTTCCTTTGTTGAAGAAACAGAACTGAGATTCCGGGGGAATCAAAGCAGTCCCTAGAATTCACAAGACAGTGCAGGAGAGGAGAGAGCAGTGGACAGAGATAACTCTAGCGATCTGAAGAGAAGATCTCACACATATTTAGAGGAGTACAGAACCTGATAGCACAAAATGACTCTACTTGTGGTATGGAGGAAGAACCACTTAAAAAGAATGTTACATAGAGTTGGAAGCAGTGTGTTTCCATGATCTGCAGTGTATTGATAAGAAAAAATGGAGGGGCTTGTCTATAGTCCTGGACAACACATCTAAAGCTGGTCCAATTGTACTCAGAGAGATACTGGCATAGATAGAAAACAAGAAATAAGGTCAACTTTGTCAAAACACCTTAACCTAAACAATGATATTATCTTAATCCATTACCTTAAAATCAAGTCTGTACAGAACAAAATATTTTCTAGGACCTGCATATAGAGAAAACTTAGTCATGTAAAATTAGGTACAAAGAGAAGCCATCACCTTATAGAGCAAAGTTCATTATCCAACAGGACTTACAAGAAACAAAATCAGCAAATAAAATTATAAACAGAAGTATGAAAATACACCTCATGATCAGAAGTTTGCTAATTAATCAAATTATCTCAGAATTGAAACAGATATTATAATTGTGATATCAAACTATTAAAACAATTATCAACATATTCTTCCATTCATTCAAGAACTTAAATACACAGAAGATCTATACTATGAATATACAGGTACATGGGTTTAAATCATAGAAGTGAAAACTACAATATGAAGGTGAAAATACTGTTGGATGGAAAAGTTAAAAAAATTTGCAAGGACAAATATAAAAAATTAGCCAAATATTTAATTACCAGTCCTTTCTTATTAATGGGTAAGTTGAGTAAGGATACAAAACAAGGATACAAAAGTAAGGATACAAAACATTTGATCAACCCTGTCACACAACATGACATTTAAGACCTTAACATTTACCTTAAGTACTCAGAAAACAAAAGAAAACAGAACAAAATTTTTATCAAAAATTAGATAGAGATTAATTTGGAAACTAATAAAATAGAAAACAATAAAGATCAAGAAATCAATGAAACTAAAGTTGGTAGTTTTCTAATAATTAATAAACTGGTTTGACTTTATAAACTCTTTTTTTTTTAAATGAGAGAAGGCACAAATTACCAGCATCATGAATGACAGAGGTGAGTTTGTCACAAATTCTAGAGACATTTATAGGATAATAAGAGAATATATCAACAACTTTGGCAACTTAAATGACTAGAATAAACTTACTGAAGGACAAAAATGTAACTGAAAATGGAAAAATGAGAATATAGCTACATAGCAAAAATTTTCTATCTCATTGGAAATAAATTAATATAAATCTGAAGTAAATTCAATTCCATTAAAATTTGCTCAAACATATTAAGCCACCAAATAACAATTAAGAAAATTGTTTTAAAATATAATGATAAATTCACTAAAGGAAAAAAAGTTAATCTTAAAAAGTTAATCTTAAATTAATATAGAATAATGGCATAAGGAAGATGAGTGAATTAAAAGAATCGATGAGTCATTATGAAACCAATGAATTGCATTATGGATATTTTTGCATCAATATATGAGATAAGAAACCTATCTTTTCCTATCAACTACCAGTATCAAAATTTATTTTTTTTGTATTCCATAATTTAATTCATGCTCTACCAATGATCATTTAAAGTATTTCTATTTTTTTTTGTATCACAAATTATGCATGATAGAACATCTTTCCATATGTCATATGATTTCAGGCTTTTTTAAAATATGAGTTGATTTTCTTATTGTACAACAATGGGTAGCTGTAATAGAAACAATATAGTGTAATCAATTGGGGGACTTTTCAATATTCTAGAAACCACTTGGTTACCTTCCAAATCTGAATAACCTGAAAATGTATTTAGGCAAATAGATAAATCTATTAAATTATAGCAAAATTTCTGGCAAGCATTACATGTGAAGAGAGTAAATATAATTCTTAACAGCTTTTGGTGATTGTCCTAATTGAAAGCTTTAAAATGCTTTAGAAAAGTTCACTTCATTTCTACCCAACCCTTGGAAAACCACACCACAGTCTTTCAGGCAGCATGGTCTTCCTTCCCCAGGGGCCCACCAGAGGAATTCAATCGAGGTCTGACTGAAGTTACTGAGTTCTGCTTGAAAGCTGTCTGACCCCTGGGATGGAGAATGAGGAAACTTGGATGGGAAGGATACAGATGGTGGCTGCGATGGAAGTGGCTGTGGTTGAACCTTGGATAGGACCTCTGACCTGGTGGGTACCCAATGAAAAGGGACCCAGAGTAATCACATATTATTCCTTGATGCTTCCCTTACAGTATATGACAATTAATATATGACTGGTTTCAATCTTTTGGGCTAGGATCTGCACTTTTAAAAACTGATACAGGACATGCCCAACTATCAGAAAGAAAACTGTCTGGGGTTTTAAAGGCTTATGTTCAAATATGCAACCATCTAAATGAGGAGTCAATTAAGTCAATATGGAAGAAGCACACCATGCAAAGTGGACACTAACAAAATCCAAATATGATGAGGGGAAAGTGTTAGATCTTAACTTATGAACATGCAATTTGTAAAAGACTATGGAGGACAGTGGGTGCCCAAAATACTTCTGCAGACTATCTAGTCAGATTAGGCTTCAATTAAATTTTAATTTTGAAAGCTATTTTAGCATGGAATACTATATCAAGAAAAATACTGGGAGAAAAAAATGAAGAAAGAAAAGAAACCAAAATTGACCAAGAGTTATCATAGGTGAAGCAAAAAGACCTGTTTCGTATGGGGGAATTGAGTTTATGTCAATTGTGGTGGAATAATTTGGAAAAGGATAGCAATAATGATTGTACAACACAAAGAGTATAACCACTAGCACTGAATTATGTATGCAGAAGTTCCTGAATTGGAAAATGTTTTGTTGAGTATATTTTTGCCACAATTAGAAAAAAATAATTTTTCAAGTAATTCCTGTACAGGAAGAATAAAATGGTGCTCATTTTGGCAGCCCATACTAAAATTGGAAGAAGAAAATGTAGAAATGACTATGGTGACAATTGTACAACTCTTCTAATATGACCGAATTATTGAATTTTATGACACGTGGATGAAGTGCCAGAAGCACAGGGACTCCAGGACGATAAACCCCTCAGGACCAATATTGAGAGAAGCTATACCAGGAGGTAAGGGAAAGAGGGGGGGAGAGAGGGAAAACCGATCACAATGATCTACATATAACCCCCTCCCAGGAGGGTGGACAACAGAAAAGTAGGTGAAGGGAGAAATCAGTCAGGGTAAGACATGAAAAAATAATTTCTGAATTATCAAAAGTTCATGAGGGAGGGACAGCAGAGGGGAAAAATGAGGAGCTGACTTCAAGGGCTCCAATAGAAAGAAAGCGTTTTGAAAATTGTGATGGCAATGAATGCACAAATGTGCTTGACACCAGGGCTTGATGGATGAATTGTGATAAGAGTTGCATGAGTCCCCAATATGATTTAAGAAAAATGTTGAAAGATAGAAATAATTAAAAAAATAAAATAGCTCATTAACACCTTACAGAATTTAGGAAGAAATAAAATCTTCATTAGATTTTAATTCTGTTTTTTCCCTTACTCACTTGAAATACCCCTCATGGAGCTATAATGTACCATTAGGTACTTTTAAGCTGAATAACAAAAGGTATGAAAACTTTGACAACAGGACTAGATCACCATCACAAGCGCTACAATGTTACCAATACAACCTATTGAATTCATTTTGAAGGTCTTTATTGTCATTACGCTAAATTGTAATTCATACGGAAGTCTGTAGTCTTTGATATTCATCATTGCTTCAAGTAACCTTCCATTTCTGCAAGTAACATTGTGTCTTCTTTATATAGCAGGTTGTTAATGAGTTTTCCTCCATACTGATGTTGTGTTCTTCGTATAATACATATAAATTGATTACATATGGTGAAAGAATACAGCCTGACTCACACATTTCCTTATCTTAAACCATTGGCATACCCTTGCTCTAAGGAAGTGACTGACTCTTCTTGGTTTTGTGTGCAGGTTTCCATGATCAAAATGAGGTGTTCTGAGATACCCATTCTTCCCAGAGATCCACAAAGCTGAATGTGTTAGTGTAGTCAATAAACTAACAAACAAAAAGCATATTTATGCTATCCTCTGCTTTTAAGATTTGTCTGACATGAGCAATGATGTCCCTCATTTTATCTCTTAGTCTGAATCCAACTTGAATTTGTGACAATGCCCTATTGATTGATTGCAGCCACTGTTTTCTATATATCTCTATATACGATGTGTGTGTGAGATACAGACCTTCCAAATGAAATATTATTTTCTCTTTTACAGAGTTGAAATATTAGCATTTTCTCCCTATAGTTGATAATGAATTATTCTTTAAAATATCATTTTATTGTAATTATTTTAATTAATTTTTAAAATTATATTGGTATCTTGGAATTATGATGAACACAGTAATACAAAGAGGACTTCACTGCTATTCTTCGGAATCTCTTCAAGTTCCTTTCGTTTCTTTAGATTAATGTAGTTTAAAATCATGACTTATATTTTCTCTTATTGGCAGTCTGAAAATTATTCTATCTCTATCTACTACTATCTTCTTGGAACTTTCCATTTAATAATATAATAACATAATTTCCTTTGTTTCAGATTTAGATTTTTTAATGTTAAAAATGCACACAGCTGTGCATTGTTTTATGGAGTTCAACAAGATTTGAATGGCAGAATTTTGGAACAGGAACCTGCCATAATTTTGGGTTTTCCAAGCATCACTGTGGCCCCCAAATACTCTTGACTTGTGCTCATGAACAGGGGATATTCATTATATCTTCCACACCTTATTAACAAAATGTCTGTGAAACTGTACTGACAGCCTAAGCAAGAGGAACTCAATGAGGAGAAAGGGCTTGATTATGGACAAAGAGAAGACTATATCAATGTTGTTTCAAACAACGGCCTGCAAGATACCCTGCAAATCTTAGATTGATTATTGATCCCTCTTTGAGTCACATTCATGCACTTTTGAGAAATAACCCTTTTATAATGCATGTCACTGGTGCAGAAATCAAGTGATCCAACTGTTTTCTGCATTTATAGGTATTTGTTGTGGTGGGGGGGGACAGTATCTGACTCTGGAAGATGACAAAATAGAATAAAGAGGAAAGAAAGTAGCAGAAGTTGCTCAAGAACAAGCAGAAAAGAAGCCTACTAGGCAGCGAGGATTCTGAGCAGTAGTGCCAAAATAGGGTGAACCCAAACCACAGCTCACCTTCTTCCTATTATCAGAGGAGATCACTGACTAAAGAAAAATGATTGGCCTCCGGGCATTGCTTGATTTAAAAATGACTAAAACTTGGCATAATGACATTCTGCTTGAAACATGAATAGCATAGGAATCAGGGACCCTCTTACCTGCATCATTTTATGATAATCAGAACACCAAATTACATTGAGCAGTGTCTCCAAAGACAAGATTACTGGAGCTTTTTATCTTTCTTTTCCCTATTTTACATTAAATATAAAACAAAACATGCTTAGGCAAATATTTAGCTATTAGGTCTCTGAATATATTGCTGCTTTTTCCAAAAGGACTTTATGAAGACATGTATCAGGAAAGGGGCATCCAGGGATGGTAAGTTTGTCAGCATTTTTAACTACAAAAATAGCTTTCTTGGGGATTTTTCCCCCTTATTTCAAATTAGGCAACTATACTCTCCTTCCTATAATCTTTTCCATCATTGTACAAAGCAGAGGACCAATGTGATATATTTGGTATTCTTACAACCTCTAGCCCCAGAATACCTTGGTCTTTCTGTTACAATCACATTCTTATTATTTTTAAAAGCTTTGATTAGCTCTTCAGCTTCATCTCCATTTTTAGTGTGTGCTCCACCACAGGGGACCTTTCACATCAACAGAACCCCTCATGTAGAACACAATAAATGACATGACAGACATAAACTGTCCTTTAAGGTATAGTTTGCAAACTATTCCTTGTTTGCTGCCTACTGTCTGTTTTTAAATAATGCACAAATCAACTTCAGTGCCATGGAAATAATCAACCCAGGATCAAAACCTGGAGTTTCTCGAAGAGAACAAATCAAAAGCTGTAGGAATCCAACAGCTGGAGCCTGTCTCATTATTTCTTTCTTCTTTGATGTGCTTTTCAGGCAAGTATCTTAGAGAATAACTTGCAGATATGTCTCTCTACAAATTCTACATTGCTTACATATTATAGTTTCCAACAGAGATAAATACTGTAACTGAGTTCTCATTTTCAAAATAGAAATCCCCCTTCTTTTTTTCATCTTCTATTATGCACACAATCTTGTAAATGGCAGAACTGAAAATCAGCTGCATCTAATAAGAGAATCAAGTTTGTTATTGACTCTGAAATGCTAGTTTCCATTAGATCATCCATCATAGCTTTATTATGTGATCAACTGCCTAATTAATTTTGTACTGGGGTATTTAGACAGAACACTGAATGTTTCAGTGGGGTTTTACTATAATCCTGCACCTGCGGCCTCAGAGATTTAGATATCCTCCTATCATAAGTTTATACTGTGCCTATAATCACTTCTGCTTCGCTAGGATTCCAGAAATTCAGTCCACTGAAATTGAACAATATTAATTTCAGAGACACCAGAACATTTGCATCTGTGGTTATGTTTCTTTGGACTTTAATCATATCAAAGTCACTGTAAGATATTAAGAGCGCTAGATACAATATTTTGTTCAGACAGTTTTAGTGGTTAAATCAGACACATTTGATTTTCTGTGCTTATCTGTTAATATGAGAAGATGCAATCATGCTATTGTATAATGATTCTTGATTGCCAACAGTATTTGATTTTGCAAGCATTCAGCAGTGATAATTAAAGATAGCAGGACATCCTATACAGTAATAATTACAGATAGCTTTGTGTACTTTATCACATGAATAAAATCCATAGTTGAAGAATTGGTTCTCTGAAGTTCATTATGCAATGCATATTTTTGGAAGACCACATTTGAAAAGCCTTAAATGGAGACATTTTGATGCAACAGGCTGGGCTACATCTTAACTAATTTGAATATTTTCCATTTCCCTTTCTTTGTGTTGTGGTTGGATCTCATGGAGTCTTTGTTTTTGGGTCACACAAATATCAGCCAGAGTGTACCACTTACAAGAGTGTCCGGCTGACAAAATGGAAACAGAGAAGAGCCAAATTATAGGAAAAATTTAAATTCAAACACACATGTAGATGCATAAGCGTATGTACAGAGAATCTTTGAATTTAACCTTAGCCACATAAAAAAAAATAAAATCCACCCCCCAACCATCATGGTCCCAACTCTTCCTTACAAATCCAGATGGACCAGAGAAGTCACACTAGTATAGAGGGGAGCTGGAGATATGGGGAAACCAAGATGGATGGGCTCCTTCGGGCCAATGGTTAGATTAGAGATACTGGAAGGGTAAAGAGAAGGTGAGGTAGAGAGACAGAACCAACAGCAAGCTCCTATTTGAAGGACAGGCATCAACGGAGTGGTTTGGGGGAGAGGTCAGGCAGTGTAAGAAATGACAGAACAATAACAATGTATAAAGTATTGAATATTGGTGGGGAGGAGAGAGCAGGGGAAGAGGGGGAAGGGATGGAAAAGCCGATACTAGGGGCTTAAGGGAAAAGGCGGCCTATTGGAGAACAATAATAGAAGTGGACATGTGAGGGTGCTTAACACAGTATGCTTATTTATATATTGTGACAAACGATGTATGATGCTCCAATAAAATTTTTTTGTTTTTTGTTTTGTTTTTTTTTGCACCACTGCCCTCAGGTGGCGGGAGTAGGAGGACCAGCCTTTGCTCCATGGAGCTGGAATGGAACCTCCATCCCAGTGGGCCACAGTCCCACGCACAACCACTACGCCACCGGGGCTCAGCCCCAATAAAATGTTTTAAAAAAATAAAATAAAATCCTATTTAAGCATACTTTTAATTAATATTTACATGTATTGCAACAATTCAGGATGCAAAAATCCTCTCGTACAGGACATTATTAACACAGAAACAGAAGTTGAAGCAAAACATTTTAAAAATTAATTATTTAATTAATTTTATATGATGACAATGGTTTATCACAAAAGCAAACATATAATGTATCAGGAAGTCCCTGGGTGATATCAACTATTCACCAACAGGTTCGGATTTGAATTCACTTAGGGATGCCTTCAATAGAAACATGCTGATGTGCTTGTGAAGAAGCATCAGAGCCTTAAAATCTCTACAGAGAAGTTCTAACCCTCCTTTCGCCCCCATAAGGTGGCCATCAGTCAGACTTGATTGGAAGACAGTAAGCAATGAGTTACACACACATGCACACACATATCATATCTTTTGATAGGACTGAACATAATCAGTAAAAATACATTTTATAATAAAGTCTTGCAGACATTTTCCAGACTAGAACATATATGAAAAATATCAGCAGATCTAAAAATACCTACGCTCCCTGGGTGCAAAATAATACTATTAAAAGCTATAAATACAAGGAAAAATAGAATAGACATGTGGTAGTTCAGGTAGACTAGAAAAACAAATTCATATACATGCATATGTATATAAGAAAGAATTTTATATACAAGAGTAACTGTACATTAAGAAAACAACCCAACCCAGTCCAAGTCATAATTGTGATATTAGCCCATATGTTCGATACCAGTCTATAAAGTCTTCTTCCAATGCATGAAGCACATGCAATGACACCAGGACAATCACAGGCTAGTGGGTGCAGTGTCTTGTATATCCAGATATCCACGGTGGTAGAAGCATCTCAGCGCTAGCAGGGATCTCCCCGTGGCCTCCCAAGCATCTCAGCACTGGCAGGAGTCTCCACATGGCTTCTCTAGCCTCAGAGGTCTGGTTCCATCAGGGTAAGTCCATATGGCTTCTACTCTGGCTCCTCCAGGTTCCAGGACTCAGGATCTATCAGTATGATGCCATGTGGTCTTGTCAGTTGAGAATCCCAAGGGACTGAGTTTTGTGTTTTGTCAATAGAGTGTCTCCAAGCAACTGAATCTATAGTCTATCACCTCCATGGGGAAAGTATCATGAGATTCTCCAAAATTCTCAGGAGAAAGCCAAGCCCACACAGAGGTCATTGGCTATCTCCAGAGTGACAGGCTAGACTCCACCCCTATACTCCCAATCATGAAATTGACACGAGTACATGACTTCCACAAGACATCAATATGAAGTAACTTCAAAAATATTTGTGGGTCAATTTCCATTTTCTTGTATATCAATTTTTCCACAATCATGTTTGATGTCTTCACATATGTGAAAACTAAAAAACACATTATTACATAACAAATGGTTCAAGGAAGAAATTTTAAATATAATAATAAAGAGTAAACAAAAATGAAAATACCTCATACTCAAATTTATGAACTAACACCTTCCCTACATAGTCGCTGAAAACAGCAGGTATGGCAGTCAAACTGACACTAATCTGGTGACAATTTTAGGATTAAAAGTGTTGGAGTGGGACTGAGCTCTGGTGGCGTAGTGGTTGTGTGTGGGACTGTGACTCACAGGTTTGGCCGTTCATATCCAGCAGAAGCTCTCCAGGAGCAAAGCTGGGCCTCCTACTCCCAGCAGGGGGTAGTGATGCCCACAAAAAAAGAGAAGGAATGTAGGATTGGAGTCTAGTCTGTCAATCTGGAGATAGTCAATGAGACCTCTTTGTGGGCATTCTTCTCCGAGAATTCTGAAATTTGGTACTTCCTTCTTGGAAGCAGGAGACACTTGCTTATTCCCTTGGAGACTCTGGACAGACAAGACTGGCTCTGTGCAAGACATTCCTGAGGAGAAGCCACATGGTCCTACCCTGATACAGCCAGAAACTTGGACCTAGAGAAGCCATGTGGAAGCATTGAGGTGCCCTGGGAGCTGGAGAAGTCTCAGAAAGTCCCCTCCCAGAGCTGAGATGCTTACAATGCCACTGGATCCAAAGACCTTCTACCCACTGGCTTGTGGTCATTCTGCATTTGGCATCATTGCATGCATTTCATGATTGTGAAGAGGACTTTATAGATTGGTATGATACATATGGGCTAATATAGGAATTATGACTCTGAACTGGGCTGGGATGTTTTCTTGATGTACAGTTGCTCTTGTATATAAAAATCTTTGTTATCAAAATGTGCGTGTTTGTGGATTTGTTTCTCTAGTCTACCCATACTAACACAGTGGGTGCATAAGCAAGTGAGAGGAATAAAGTTGATGGTGCTCAATTATCAAAATATATAATATCTGGAGTCTTGTAGGCTTGAAGATAAGTGACCATCCTGAGAAGTAACAATACCTACATGGAAGAAGCATACCAGCCTGTGTGATCACCAGGTATCAATAGGATCAGGTATTAGGTATCAAAGAACAAAAATCATGTCACTGTGAATGAGCGGAAGTGTGGGGTAGAGACTCAAAGCCCATCTGTAGGCAACTGGATATCCCCTTACAGAAGTGTTGCTGGGGAGAGATGAGCCAGTCAGGCTTCAGTATAGTACTGAAGAGACATACAAATATTCTCTAGCTCTTTAATGCTCCCCCCCCCCCACTATCATGATCTCATTTCTACCTTACAAATCCAACTAGGCCAGAGAACTTGTGCAGATCAGAGCTAGAAGTAGAAGGAATCCAGGATAGATAACCCCCTCATGACCAATAATGAGAGTAGTGATACCAGGAGGGGAAAGGGAAGGTGGGAAATAGCGAGGAGGAAGGGGGAAGCAGTCACAATGATCTACATATAACTCCCTCCCTGAGAGACAGACAACAGAACAGTGAATAAGGGGACACATAGGTCAGTATAAGCCATGAAAAAATAATAATTTATAAACAATCAAGAGGTCATGAGGGAGGGAGGGAGGGAGGGAGGGAGAGAAGGTGGGAGGAAGGGGAAAGCAGGAGGAGCAGATACCAAGGGCTCAAGGATTCAAGGGCTCACTGACATTGAATCATTGCTTACACATTTTGGCCATATAGGACAGGGTAGAACTGTCCTTGTGTGTTTGTGAAACTGTAACTCTTTAAAGGAGTAGAAAGCCCTGTCTTTCTCCTATTGAGTGGTGGTTTCAAACTGCTGACCTCGTAGTTAGCAGCCCAGTATATAACCACTAAGCCAAAATTCCTAGAAATTCACAAACTAGCAAAGCTAACACAAAAATAGATTTAAAAATCCACTAATTTATAAAGAGAACAAGTACAAGACATGAAACTGAATTAATACTTAATCCCATAACCACCAACTCCCTCCAAAAAAGTTCAAGAATAGATGGTTTTTCAATGGAGATACTCAGATGTTAGACACTAATATTGCTTAAGATTACATGACATATAGAAAATAAGCTAATAATCCCCTGAACAAAATTATCCCTGGAAAATTGCAGACCTATGTTATATATAGATATAACAGACCTTATGAATATATAGGTACATTTGTCAATACTAGTAAATAGAATCCAAAAGAATATCAAAAATAGTTAAAAACTGTGACTAATTGAGATCTATTCTAGGAGTGTATGAATAATTCCAGATTAGAAAATCTGCTAATCAATATACCACAATAATAAAGCAAAGTGAAAAAATACCTGGTCAAAATACAACATTACTTTATAATATAAACTTTCAACATGATAAGAATAGACTTCCCTCAAGTCATCAAGGGTACCAATTTCTAAAAAAAACAATAAATAAATAAATAAATAATAAAAATAAATAAATAAATAAAATAAAATAAAACAATAAAATAAAAAACAATAAAATTTCTTCCAACAAAATACTTAAAGGAGAAAGATGGAGAGCCTCCCTCCCATTTGAAGATAGGAATGAGATAAAGACAACTTCCACTGTCATTTCTATTCAACATTTTCCTTGAAGTCCTCATCATAACAATAAGGCAAAATAGAAATTTTAAAAGGATAAGCATATCTAAAATGAAGAATTAAACTATCTCTAATTGTAGATGAAATGATCCTAATAAATAAGAATCAAGCAAAGTTGCAGCATCCAAGATTAACACAAAACATGCGTTTGTATCCTTATAGTAAGTCTGATAAGCAAATCAAGAAAATATCTTAATAAGCAGTCTCTAAAAAAGAAAATATAATAAATAAGATAATAAAATCAGCATATGAGAAATATTAAAGACTAATATAATAAAAATGCAAGCTATTAATACATGAGACTAAAACAAACATAAATAAACGAAATGGTAAATATGCTTATGGGTGGAAAGACTTAAGATTGTGAAAATGTGGATATTACCAAAAGCCATCATTCAAATTTCAATCAAAATTCCAATAGCACTTTTAAAAGAGATGGAAAAAAGTCTGTTCAAATTTATATGGAAAGACAAGAGCAATCTTGAAATCAAAGCAGAGTGCCTCCTATTTCTTGAAATCAAAACATATTATACAACAAAAGTCAAAATACTCTAGCACAAACTTAATTATAGACACATAGGTCAATGAGAATAATTGAGAACTCAAAATGAAATCAATGAAGAGTGAATATATAAGTCCACAGTGCTGGAGGGAAAAAGAGACTGCAACTCAAGAAAGGCAGGAGCAAACCTTACAGTGATTCATCAGTTAATATCTATAATCCCCAAACCTAAAACCAAACCCATGACCATTGCCTCACCCCCTGCTCGATTTGTTGGTGTTGTAGGTGTGCCCTCTACCGTGATTTAATCTCAGCATGCCTGTAGGACAAAGCGGATACGCTCCACAGGGTTCTCAGGAGTGCAATCTTTAGCAGAGCAGACAGGTTTCTTTTTCTCCTGTGGCCTGTCTACTTGATCCACGGACATTGTGGTTAACAGGCTAACTTGCAATGCCACCAGGGCTCCTTAGCAGTGCCATATGATGCAGAAAGTCCACTTCTAACAGACACTCGATTGGGTGCCGTGGACTCGCCTCAAACATATAGTGACCTTTAGGATACAGCTGAACTGCTTCACAAGGTTTTCTATGCTGAATTCTTTATGACAACAGAGTCCTAGACCTTTTCATCCATAGAAAGGTTCATGGATTCAACCTGATAAATTTTAACTTGGAATTTCAGCTCTTACTCATTCCACTTGAGGGGCTGCTTGGCATATATTCCAGGGAGCTAAAAGAAGTATTGTGAACAGACATATGTTCACCTATGCTTATTAGGGCATCATCCATAATAGCAAAACACTTGGAAAGAGTCTAAGTGGTCATCCACAGATAAATAAATAACGATATGCAACATGCAAGTATACAATGGAACACTTCTCATCCATACGTACAAATGAGATTGATGCATGCTACAACATGAATGAAACTCGAAGATATTTTATGTGTGAAATGTGTCAATCATAAAAGAACTAGTACAGTATGAGGTCAAGTTTATGAAACAAAAGAATAAGTAAATATATAGAGATCATTTCTATTGGTTATCTAGGGTAGCAGATGGTAGGGAAAGAGGGAAACACTGTGAGTTTATGTTTATGGTGATGGGAAAATAGGCATCAATTAAAGATAGAATTTATAAAACTGGATTAATATCATTGACATCACTAAGATGTACATTAAGCAAAAAGGCAAAATGTCCAATATGATTTTAAGGTACAATTTTACAAAAACAGAAGGTGGGGTAAAAAGGGGTAAACGATTACATGGATCTACATATAATCCCTCTCCTTGGGGGACAGACAACAGAAAAGTGGGTGAAGAGATATCAGACAGTCTAAGACATGACAAAATTACAACAATTTATAAATTATTAAGGGCTCATGAGGAAGGGAGAAGGAAGGGAAAATGAGAAGCTGATACCAAGGGCTCAAGTAGAAAGCAAATGTTTTGAGGAAGATTGTAACAAATGTACAAATGTGCAGAGAGACAATGGATGTATATCTGGATTGTGATAAGAGTTGTATAAGACCCCAATAAAAATATTTTTTTTAAAAAGAAAGATGCAGTAACTGAAAATCCTCAATCAAAAACAAGCACTTTATTTTATGTTCCAAAAACTCAGCTTAAATGTGTAGGGTTTTGTCTTTGTGGAGCTACCCAGCAACCTCATATTTTGTGTATTCACTCCTGTGCACTATGCCTGGGATCTTCAAAAATTTGTGAGTAGCTGTCCTAGACACAACAATGAGTTTCTATTTTCTCAGGCCAATGGAAGAGAAAGACACCCCAGAACCAAAGAAGAAACTGAACTTTATGTCTAAATGCTTTCTTGAGACCCCACAACTGCATGATACCTAATTAACTGAACATTTTTATGAATTAAATTCATCATCCAAAGGGGATAAATATGGAATAGAATTTATAATATCTCTTGGAATCCAAACTTTCAAGCTCCATTGAGATTGGAAGAGACCCAGAGATTGTTCCCTTATAAAATACTTGAATATTGAATTAAAACCATCTCAAAGTCAAAAATAATAGTTGCAACTTAGTTGAATTATTCAAGTGTTCACCTAATGCATTGCACTCTCTTATGTAATTGTGTGAAATCAAAACTACATTAATAATTTTAAATCATTGGAGAGAAATTTAACAGCTGTGAGTTTAAATTAATGGTGGTAAAATAGGATAGGCAAAGAGAAATGTGTTGTTAAGTATTATAGCCTATGGTTGTACTGACATTATAAGTCAAGGCAGAAGACAGTGAAAGCATATTACATCTTTGACTCTCAAGCTCCTCTACATGTTTGTAGAGCAGTGAGTTACACTCAAGCCTGGTGTAAACTTTTACTCTTCAAACAGTTTTAGGTGAAGAGATTGTTAGAAGATGAACTTCCACGTCACATTTGACAGACAATACTATTTAAGAATGCTATGTAGACATTTAGAGTTTCTGAGTGATTCAAGTGATTAATATTTGGTTGCTGACAAGAAGGTTGTGGTTCAGGTTCCATTAGAAATAAATCAAAAGAAAAAAATGATAAAGCTGGCTTCCGTGAAGACAGGTGCTACCTTGTGCGAAGAACAAGGCAATGCACAGTAAGGAGATATGCACACATTTGTGGAGGAAGTCTAAGACATTAAGTGGAATAGAAGACTTAAGGACAGAAAATGTAAATGCAGTTACACATGCAACTCCACAATATGGGCAATATAGAAGTAAATGCATGGCTAGACATGCAGGCTGAACATATGGGAGAAAGTGGGGAAGTACACCATAAATGTAAACAGATAGGCTTGATTGAGGATATTTGTAAATGGGATTTCAAATTTCAAAAAATATATGCATAAATGTGGTATATTTAATGTTTTATGCAACAGAGAGCAAATTTAGGAAAAGTTCTTAGGCATAATGAGAAATCTTGTGATATGTAGCTAGTCCCGGAAGCTTAAGACCAAAGTGAGAGTCTTGGTCAATTGGCAAAACAATAATCCTGAAGACAGTGAAAGTTCTCCATCTGATTTTGATGAGTAGCAGCAACTAGGTTCCTAATGATTGATGCTGATATGTCCAAGGTCTCCCCCTGTCAGGGGAGATGAAGAATGAAGACACATGGAAAGAAGTAGTTGTCCAATGGAACAGGGAACAGGAAACCAGAACTATTGCCTACCACCACTAACAACTGCTAAGAAAAATATTGCATTCAAAAGTCCTGAATAAAATCAGAGAAAATTATAAAGCAAACCCCCAAATCATAAAAGAAAGCAGGTTTGTGGGTGATGTAAGAGACGACTCTTCTGTTTTGGGTAGTCAATGGCTCAGTTTCAAGCAAATACAGGGCAGATCTGAAGGGGGAGCACCACACTCCAAACTCTCTCTGTCCTCTAGTTGATCCCAACTCCTAGCAATCCTGTATGATGGGTAGAACTGCCCTCTGCAGTGCCCTAGGACCGAGCTGGTAACTGGTTCCTGGAGCAGAAAGCCCCTTCTTTATCCCTGGGAGCCACAAATGCTTACAAACTGCTGACCATGTAAATTGCAGCCCCATGCATAACCATTGCACCAGGACTCCCTAAACAATAGCACGGCTGAGGTTGAATCATATTAGAATATTTAACCATTTGAGATGACAAGGGCAGCATTTATCCAAGGACAATGTTCAGAGAGGTCAGGAAATAAGAAGCGATGGAAGAAAAAAACACAAGAAGGAAACAGAGTAAGAGTAACAGATGTTACATGGAGGGTATTTTGATTAATGGGATGTGTCCATATTTTGAGTTAAAATGATGACCTGCTCTATAAATAGGCAAGCAATGCACAATAAATCTTATAAAAATCAACCATCCACAATCATCTGTATCAGTTCTATACTGATTAACACATGGATGCCATAAGCCATAATTGTATATATGACAATTTTTAGTTTTGTTATTTTAAATTTTTTCACAGTGAATGCTAACTCTTAGGTTTCAAGGTATTCTCCCTTACCTCGCTATGTCAAGAATTTACATGATCATTAGGAAGTGAAAATAGAAAGTTGGATAATTGTATTCTAATAATTAGTCTTTCATTTATTAGCTATATGACCTTTGAGAAGTGCTGCAACTATTTCAGGTTGTAGTTTTCAATTGTATAAAGCATGTGTACTAAAAAATAGCCAAATTTGATACATTCCTGACATGATTGCTGAAGACAAAATGGGTGCATAAGCAAATGTGGTGAAGAAAGTTGATGGTGCCCAACTAAAGTGTCTGAGTCTTAAAGACTCAGAAGATAAACAAGAGGCTATTCATCTGAGAAGAAACATGGGAGAAACATGTGTGACCATGACGTGTTGATGGGATCAGGTATCAGAGATCAAAAACCCAGAACAAAACATCATATCAATGTGAATGAGGGGAGCTGTGCAGTGGAGAACCAAAGCTAACCTATAGACACTTGGACATCCTCTTACAGAAGAGTGACAAGGAAGAGACAAATTAGTCAAGGTGTAATAAAGCACAGATGAAACAAACAATTTTCCTCTCACTCTTTAATGCTTTCTCTCCCCCCCCCCCAACTATCAAGGCCCCAATTGTACCATACAAATATGGCTAGATCAGAGCATATATACTGGTAGATAAGAACTTAAAACACAGGGAATCCAGGACAGGTAAACCCTTCAGGGGGACAGACAATAGAAAAATGGGTGAAGAGAGACCGATTAATGTCAGACATGAAAAAATGATAACAAATTACAAATTGTCAAGGGTTCATGAGGGATGGGAAAAATAGGGAGCTGATACTAAGGGTTCAAGTATAAAGAAAATGTTTTGAAAATGACAATGGCAAAATATGTACAAATGTGCTTCAAATAATGGATGAATGTATGGATTGTGATAAGAGCTGTATTAGCCCCCCCATACAGTGATAAAAGAACAGCAACAGCCACATAGACAATAAATGAAATGCAGCATTACAGTTCAGAAGTTTCTGGCACATAGTATCTATTTAATTAAAATTAACTATTTCCTTATAAATATTACTCAAATGTTCATAGCTTATTCCTAGCAAATATTACATATATCTTTAGGGAATTATTTCATACAGATGCTGACAAATCTCATTACATAAAGATTGCCCTGTGTAGGATTACAATATTTGTCAATAATTTTATAGAATTACTCCCTAAAGGAATATTTAATGTAGTTTAAGGAGCACTGGTGACACTGTGGGGGTAAATATTGGACTACAGATCTCTGGTTCAAATCCATTAAGTGCACTTCAGCAGAAAAATGAGACTGCATGTTTCTATAATATGTAGAGCTGAGGTAACAATCTATAGGGGTGATATTTAGAAGCAACTCAGTGGCAGTTGGTGGGTTTTAAAATAGAATAATTTCTACGGTATAACAGAAAGTCAAATGAAATTCCCCAAAATTTTTCCAGGTGAAAAAATGTGGGTAGAATATGTGTATTAGGCTGAGCCCCGGTGGCATAGTGGTTGAGTGCGGGACTGCGGCCCACAGACTTGGCAGTTCAAATCCATCAGCGGCTCTCCAGGAGCAAGCCTGGGTAGCTCCCATGACCACCAGAGGGCAGCGATGCCAAAAGAAGGGATATGTGTATTAGTTAGAAATATATTTCATAATTTTTATAATTTTGACTTTACAGGTACATGTATTATGTCATGAACATAATTTTCCACATTCAAATTTGGTCCAATACCTTGAATATATTTGAGGAAAAGTGGAGACTATTATGAATCATGCTTGCCCACCTGATACATGAAAACCACATGAAAAATTTCGCCCCGCTGCAGTAAAAGAGAGGAATACAATCATCAAACAGCTACCAACTTCCTTAGTTGGCCACCTATGTTTGGAGTCAAACTCCTAATCTTTGCTACAACTTTCATCTGGCATCAGACAACTCTCTTTCCACTAATTCACAAGAACACGTTGTGACCCTTCTGATATCCACTTGAACCAAAATTCAGAAAATGCTAGAGGTAGAATGCAATACTTGTAGCATGTATTTCTATCCCCTAACCATTTATTGATCACTCCCTTGTCTATGCTTGCAAATTTGGAAGACAGCTATTTGGGCTTCTGACTGAAAAGATTCACATTTTTACCCGTTCCAAAGAAAGGTGACTCACCAGAATGCTCAAAATAAAGAATTTTATCATTGACGTCACACATAAGTAAAGTTTTGCTTAAGATCATCCAAAAACAGTTGCAGCCCCACATTGACAAGAAATTGCCAGAAGTTCAGGTCAGATTCACAAGAGAATGTGACATTGCTGATGTCAGATGAATCTGGGCTCAAAGCAGAAACTATCAGAAAGATATTTACTTATTTACTAAGCAAAGACATTTAACTGTGTGGACTGCAATAAACTGTGGGTAACCTTGAGAAGAATAAGAATTCTGGGAACACTGCTTTGTGCTCACTTGGAACTGATCTGTAACACGGATCAAAAATTAGCTATGTAAAGAGAACAAGGGCATACTACATGGTTTAAATCAGGAAAGGTGTATGTCAGGTTTTTTTCTCCATACTTGTTGAATCTATATGCTGAGCTAATAGTCAGAAAAGCTGGATTATTAAAAGAAGAGTGTGGCATCAGGATTAGAGGAAGGCTTATTTACAAACTGCTTTAATATTTGTTTCATTATCTCCAGCAAAATTTGACAGGCATGTGATATCATTGATCTTGTCCCACAGTTTAAGCATTGTGCGGAGTCACCCTTCTTTGGAAAGGGTGAAAGTACTGATCTCTTCCAATCAGCTACCTTCCAAATGTCTTGACAAAGGTGAATGTTCCTGTGCTTCCTTTGCTTCTTGAAACATTTCAATTGATATTTCATCAATTTCTGGAGCCTTGATTTTGACTAATGTGTTCATTGCAGCTTGAATTCCATGCCTTTTTTTCTGAAAGAATCTTTCAGTATTGCCACACAATTTCTGGAATTCTTTTGGTTTACGATGTATCAGGTATATATTTCCCTTTCAATTTTCTAACTCTTAAGTCTTGGCATCTTTCATTGTAATATTCTACTTTGCCTTCTCAAACTGCCCTTTGAAATGGTAAGTTCAGCTGTCTTTTTTTCTTTTTTTTGGTGGGGGGGGACATGCCTTCTGGTGGTCATGGGAGCTACCCAGCCTTGCTGCTGGAGAGCTGCTGCTGGATTTGAACTGACAAGCCCATAGACCACAGTTCTGCACTCAACCACTATGTCACTGGGGTTCAGCCCACGTTCCGCTTTCTTACTTTATCAGTTGCTCTATAATCAAGAGCAAGTCCCAAAGGTTTTTTGTTTTTTCCTTTTTATCCCTGACATTCACTTTGATCTTTTCTTTCTTTCTCATCTCATTAATAGCCTTTCATTTTCTTCAAGAATGATGATCTTGATGTGCTCACCCAGCTCACCAGGTCTTCCCCAATGAGTGTTTCATGCAGAAATTTCTTTCTTTCTTGAGCTGTTGTTTAAATTCAGGTGTGATATACACAAAGGGTGTCGTTTGACTCTAATGGATTGGTTTTTATTTTTCCTGAACTTACATAAGAATAACTGGTCGTTTGTTCTGTAGTCAGCCTTTGGGCTTGTTTTTCCTGCTGATTTTGAGCTTCTCCATATTCTCTTCCCACAGATATTCACTTGATTTCTGTGTATTCCATCCAGAGAAGTCCATGTGCTTTACTGTTCTTTGTGTCATTGAAAAAAATTACTTCTGCTCTAGAATCCGTCAGACTTGCAAAAGTCTATCATATGACATGGTATGACATGAATGATCTTCAGCTTTGCTTCTATCACCAGGACCATGTTTTTCAACCACTATTCCTTTTTCTTAGTTTCCAACTTTTTCATTCCATTTGCCAAAAGTTACCAATGCATCTTGATTGCCAATTTGAACAATTTCTGCCTGTAGACATTGGTAGAATTTTAAAATTTTTCATCATTAACTTTAGTGGTTGGTGCATAAATCTAAATAACAGTTGTGTTGAATGGATTTCCTTGAAGGCAGAAAGATAATCTTATTATAGATAACAGATCAAGATAAATTTTGAAATATCCTTTTGGACAATGAACGCAATACCATTGCTCTTTATTGTGTTAACTTCTGGTATATTTTACTTGGTGCCTATATTTGTGTATTTTTAATTTTTTTGTGGCATCACTGTCCTCTGGTGGAAGTAGGAGGGCCAGTCTTGTCCCTGGAGAGCTGCTGCTGGACTTGAACGACCAACCCTGTGGGCCGCAGTCCTGCACACGATCAATACCCCACTGGGGCTCAGCCCCTATTTGTGTATTTTTAATTTGTGTGTGAAAAAGTGTTTGAGTGCTGTGCCATTACCTTAATTTTTTCTCATATGCCATTTGGTGTGCATGATTTTCCATAGCAAGTGAGGGTCTTTTAAAAAAAAATTTCTAAAAATTAGTTTCTTAAGAAATGAGTATATTCTATTGCAGCAAAACTGATTGGACAATGAAGAAAAAACTAAACATTGATTGTCAGATAAGTTTGTGCTTACAGGAAGAGGATAAATTAATCTTTTGTCCAATTTTGAAGTATAATGTGCCTAATGCATAGCTATATACAATTTGTACATTTATGGCAAGATTCAAAAGGTGAAAGGGTAAAAAGGGTGACTTTATTTTTCCCTCTTTTAATAGTTTCTACCTCCTCTTATTAATGAGCTAAATATTGAGTAACATAGCAGCAGCTTGATATCTAAATTTCCCTATGGGTATTTATAGTTAGTTGAAAAAAGTACATAGGTAAATGTAAAGATTCTCGGGAGGAGAAATATACTTCGGTCCTTGGCTCTACACAAAAAAGAATTCAAGGTGAAGGCTGGGTTGTGACCCAAATGAGTTTTATGAAGGCTAAAGAAGTATCAGGCTTCCACAGGCATCCAAGAGAGAGAGAGTCCTTACCCCTGCGTACTGCCTGGAAATGACTTGAGAGAGATCTGGTCGGCTCCGGACTGCATGCAGCCCGGCTGTACATTTTAGAGCAGCCCCTGGGCAAGAGCTTGCCAGAGTCCCAAACATGGCATTTTCAATCTCCTGCGGGTAGGTGTGGTTTATGACAATCTGCTCTTTTCTGTACACTAACTACCTATCAGTAAGTATGTGTATTTATAGCCATTAACTTTTTAGTTGATGATCACATTCAATTTTCCTAAACACATAAAAGTGAAATTTCACAATTTCCAAACTTCTTCAGTTTTATGGATATGTTTTGTATATATTTGTTTTTATTCCCCACTCTTCATTTAGCCACACAGATATGTATTTCACTTGCAGGCAAAATCATTCCCTTTCACTGTGCCGATGCTGCCATTTTCATGTGGCATTCAGATGCTTCTTACTGAATTCTGGACCACATGATCAATTTTCATCAAGGTTCAAGTACTAGTGTAGCCATCCTCTGAGTTAGTCACCCAATATTTCATCTGATAATTAATTTTAAAAAGGAAAAATCATGCTACCACCACCACCAAGAAAGCCTTCCATTCTGAGGAAGTAATCTGTCATGGGCCAAAGGTCCAAATAAAGGTTTTGGTTGTGTTTTTTTCAAAGCTGCAGATTTCATATCGAGATGTGTCCATGTTTGGTTTGTTATGCTTTGTTTTCCTCTTTTAAACCTCAAGCATCTTCCTAAAATTCTGTGGTGTATAGGGGTGGAGACTGGATCTGTACCTGTTCCTATAAGAGTATAGGGAGAGAGCAGGTTTTGGGTGTTCTGATTGTCACTTTGGTCCTCTGTCTTCCAAAGAGATCAGATCTTCACGAAGAAGTGCTCCAGAAGCATTTGTGCTGACAGCTCACTGATATCTCTTTTTATTTTCATTCACAAAGAATAGGATGAAACAATTTGAGGATTTCATGTGTGGCCTTTTGGGGAGACAGTATAAGCCTTGTTAACCTCATCAGAGATCAAACTCTTTAGCAAGTTACTGACGGATTCTGTTTTATGGCTCTGAACTATCTAAGGTTTATTGCTTACATCAATGCATTTATAGAGTAGGGCAGAGATACAGGGGGAGATAGTGTATTTGTTAGGAATTAGGTGAAAGGTACAATACAAAGATAAGTCACTTCCTTTTGTATATCCTTTAGTTTTTTAAAGGTCCTGTTTTTTTAATGTTCCTCCTGATAGGAGCTCTGCACATTCCAGGACTACCTATGAAAAATGTGACTGAGTTCTTTTCATAATAGTAAAGATAACTTTGTGCATCGTTGGCTACAATAAGTATCTTTCTCAATTTACTAAAACAGACCTGATCACTAGTAAACATATGTGAACATCTGGCTTTTAATGTACCTTCTGATCTAAAGTATGCATGGTTTTTCAAGCAGAATAATTAGTTCATTAAAGTAACAATCAAAGTAAAATTATTCTAATAATCTGCTACAAATATTTATGCGGATATAAATTTTCAAATAAGAGGTTCTGTGTGATCAGTTCCTCATTCAAACCCCTTTTCTCCATTCTTTCTCTTTTCCCTTGTGCTTACCACTGCTAACTGTATAAAAATTAATTTTGCATTAAAATAACAATGTTTTTCACTTATTTGCTTTTTTTTATCTGTTCATATTAGGATGTACCTCCTAGGTTTTGTGTCATTCGAAATCACCCTTGTGAAGTTGGGTTATACATTTTTTTTTTGTTTTTCCATATATGAAACTCAGTGTGGTGGTCATATAGTCATGATGTCAATTTCATGATTGGGATGTAGGGGCGGAGTCTAGCCTGTTAATCTGGAGAGAGCCAATGAGTAGCCGATGAGGCCACTGTGTGAACATGGCTTTCTCCTGAGAACTCTGGGAAGTCTCGCAGTATTTCCCAATTGGAGAAGAGAAACTTGACTCGCAGTCTCTGGAAGTCAGTCTCTGAGAAGAGGAGCTACTGACAAGACAAGATGACAGCATGCTGATCGATTCTGATTCCCGGAGAATGGAGGAGCCAGAGGAGAAGCCACATGGGCTTGCCCTGAGGGAAACAGACCTTTGGGGCCGGAGAAGTCACAGAGAGACCCCTGCCAGCACTGAGATGGTCCCACCGCCAACGGATACTGCTGATAGGCCCTGAACCCTGGAAATGAGGAGCCATGGGGAGACCCTTGCCAGCGCCTCTACTGAACATGCTTCATGAATCAGAAGGAGACTTTTTAGACTGGTAGCTGACATTTGGGCTAACATCCAACTTATGACTTTGGACTGGACTGGGTTGGGATGCTTTCTCAATGTTCCATTCCTCTTCTGTGTAATCTTTTCCTTATATCCATATGTGTGTTTATGAATTTGTTTCTCTAGTCTACCCTGAATAACACACTTGGGATTGATGAATTTATAAGGACAGTAAGCAGAAGAAGAGTTTTTGAGGATGGGGCTCCGCTGTGCTGTGGGGATGGTGTGAAATGGAGATGTAGAGGAGTACAGGACAAAAAGTAATGCTTAAAACTGACTACGATAGCAATTGCATTGTTCTGCCTGATGTGATTGAACTATTGACTGATATGATATGTGTATTAACTCCCACTTAATAATAAAAATAAATATGTAAATTTATAAAAAGCAAAGAAAAGGGCATTATAAAAATCAAACAAACAAATATATATCTTTGCTGTCCAATTTGTTTACCTAGTTAAATTTTGAAGGGACAGAGAATCGCAATCTGAACAGTCTGGGTACATTACTGGTTAAATAGTAAATGAATAAATGAATAAATAAATAAATTACTGGTTAAATAAATAAAATGAACAGAATGAACTTCTCCTTTACAAATTATGGTTTTTCTTACATTGATAAATTGTAGCTCACAACACTCACAAAGTGTTTTCCTTAACTTTGTCTCCTTTTGTACTGAATTTTTGTGAACCACTAAAAGTGAATAGGTAATAGTCCATATTAACCATTAACATATAGATATTAAATTTACTAAAAATTCTAGAATGTATTATAGTAAATTAATAGTGAGATCTACTGAAAATCTTATTCCATAATTAAACATACAAGTCCTATGTACACTGTCTTGATCAATCTTGTCACCACTTATACAAATGATAAAAATAAGATTGTTCCTATATTTCCAATTAATATTTTTTCCAATTAACATTTTCAACTTGACTGCTTTTATGGGTGAACTCAGTATTAACATATTAACAATATGTTAATGATGTCACATAAGTAGCATATTTATTGAGCCAATATTTGGTTTATGTATTTTTCTAAATACTGACATATGTTACTAATAGAACATGACTGGCATATATTGAAACAACGTGAAGAAAAGATAGTAGGAAAGTTATTGCATAATAATACTTGTGATTATGTTATGATCACTTTTATTTTCTGGTAGAAAGATAAAAACCAGAGTTAAAAACCTGTGTGCTTTTGGTTCTAGCCAGTGTCAGCATCAAAGTCATTAATTTGAAAGATATTCTACTAAGTGGTGGTCCATTAAATTAAAACTAATCAAAATATATTTTCTAAAGTACTGAAGATGAGATGCATTAACACAGTGCTTGAGACATTCTCCTCAATACTCAAAAGTAATAATTTTAAGAATGGAACAGAACCATGCAGTGTTTTCTTTTTCTCTACAAAGGGTCACTGTGAGTCAGAACTGGCAAAACCACAAAAAACAACAACAAAGAGAGAGGTCTACTCTCTTGGCAAATTTTATGAAATATTTTATAAAATATATTAAAATATTACTATGAGTATATCGATAGTTCTATAGTCTGCATTTCTCCAATTAATTACACAAATGATTGAAAATTATGAAAATGCAAATCCCAGTTATCAGATTACAATCTTAGTAGGTGTTATAATTTTAGAAAACTGAAGGATAGTAAAATGGGAAAGAGGACTTATTAAAAGTAAAATACCTGTGAGGGCTAGAAAAAGCAAAATGAAAACTTTCAGGATAATTTATGTTCTAAATAAGCTTCTCTCTTTGTCTAACTTGATTTTCTTAAGTAATGTTTCATAAGTCACAAGAGCAATTCACAAATTCCCGTCTGCTGTCAGTTTATGCCCTGTGGGGAGTAGAACGATTTCTTCCAAGTTGTCTCCCCTAAATGTATGCTGAACTTAAGCTGCTTGCTACACATGGCATATGACTGTGCACTTGGAGGTCAACGGAAGCAGGTCAGGAGCTATTCTTCCTCAGGGTTATCAGCCAACCAGAGCCATCAGAGTATAGCCTGCCCCATTCTAGGTAAGGCCCACCTCCCTTCTGATAAGGATAGTAGCAGACTACTTTCTATAGGAGAGACAGGGAGGTCAAGCCCATTCAACGATGATCAAGGTTAGGTCACTATTAAGAGTCTGGTGTCTGCCATTCTTGTCACACGCATACCCCTAATAACTCCCTTTCTTCTTCACATGTACACCACTAGCACATTCCCTTCCTGTCATGTATACCCCCTTCCTATTATGCTATATCTATTGTATATTCCCTTCCTGTGATATCTATGCCTATCATGTAGCCCTTCCTGTGACCATGTCCCCTAAGTAGATTTAAATCTGGGTGAGCAATAAACATGCTCTAGCTGGCTTCCTCTGGTGCCTCCCCGGCCCCTGTTCTCCCTCACTTTCTGCCTACACAGTGCATGACCTGGCTGTTGAGATTCATGACTCCCTGGAAGGTGAGTATGCTACCATAAAAATGACTTTATTATAATCTTTATCTGTTATTGCTGTTCAGTCATATCTACTGAACCTGTGATGATGTGTTAGGGGCTGGTTCTCTAACAATGCCCCTTTGCTTACTAACAAATATGGAAAGATATTGCATCATTTGCTAGCTCATATATAAATATACATAAACAATAGACATGCATATGTATGTGAGAGAACATTGAAGGATTATATTCCATATCTGCTATAATTTCATATATACCTATATATGTGGGTGAGTCAAAACCTATTGCTAAGATCATAGAAACATGTATTAAATAAAGATATTAAAATGTGAAGGCATTGTTTCTTAACATATCATCCATGTAGGTCTATATAGCTCTAAAAGTGGTATTTCATTACTTTTTTTTTTTTGCATCACTGCCCTCAGGTGGTGGGAGTAGGATTTCATTACTTTTATACATCCTCACCACCACCCAATTTTATGCTTTTCTAATTAAACCACCATAAAACAACAGGGTGCTTTCAAGGACTCAAAATATATTTATTTTAAATATTCTTTGAATGTGGGCAACAAAGAGAAGTCTGAAGGGTAAGAGCACTCTTATAGGAGGAATGGAGTAAAGTTTTCCAATGAAAACTGAGTGAGTTTTTCTTCCTACATTCTCCGCTTTTCTGTCCCTTTTCAAAAAAAAAAAAGAAAAGAAAAAAATGACTCAGTACCCCCTTTGAGAAGCACTACAAATAGAACAGTCCTTTTTACTATCTAAAAATCTGGAGAAACTTATTCCAATGAGGAAAACAATTCTTGAAGCAACTTTTCTGGCCTTCTCACCAATAAAGTATTCCATTATCTTAACACTTATTTATAATATTCCTCCATGATCACCCTGTATCTTTCGATAAAACCTTTCAAGACTACCCCTATAATGTGCTCCAAAACAGCCATCATAATCCCGTGAGCTGACCTTGCTGTCTGGAATTTCATTAGCCAACCAGGTTGCTTTGGTTGTTCCTTTTCATGAAGGACCCTGAATGTACCCACAACAACTGTATTACTTAGAAAACAAACCCTTCGGCTATGATACATGCTTATATAGGTTTTGCTTGGAATAAGCAGGTGCACGCATGAACTACAAACAGTATCCATATATCCAGCATGGCTGTCAAATAGATTCTACTTAGTGACCTCAAAGGTCAAAGTAGTACTGTTTCTTTGGGTTTCTAAGACTAAATTTTCATGAGAATAGAAAGCTCCACCTTTGAACCACTAACCTTGCGGTTAGCATCCCAATGCTTAATCAACACCATGAGATAATGCAGATCCCAGAATAAGATGGATTGTAATTCATAATCCAAAATATAAATATATATGGACATATATTCAGACATACATACATATATGTCTACACACACTTCCATATATACAAATATACATATATGATTATTTCTACTCAGGTTTCTATTACTCAAGATACGGCAAACAGTTTTTCGGGCCTCTCTTTTGTACCAACTTTTAATATTTGTTATGTAGTCATACATTGGTTATACAGTCACATACCTAAAAAAAGCCATGAGAAAACAATGCCTAAATGAGCTTTTCCAAGGGTGCCTGACTTTTATTAATCTATATTAGTTCTTCCATCTCCAGAGGCAATTCTCATAAAAAATAAAAACAGGATGAATTGAACTTTGTGTTCACCATTTAAACTGGCTTCTGAGTCTTAAAACACAAATGCACACACACACACAGATGCACACATACTCACTCACACACTAATGACTACTAAAATGGAGACATACTGGGTACATTCATATATCATATATGTTTTTATTCTAGTTTAAATCAAATATCAATTTCACCTACTATGTGTAAACACTTTTACAAAACTGAAGCGAAAAAAGTGAATAAGAACTGATCTCTGCCTCTAGGAAATAATGCAGTGATTGGAAATCTAGAAAGTCAATATAATGACCAGAATCCATCATAATGGAGATAGAGATGAGGTGGTATATGATCATTGTGGAATTTATATGTGAGCATCGTGTCAATTAAGTTCTTTGAAAAATAGGATTATTATATGCAAAAGCATACAAGAATAGAGATAGGGTAGATTCAGACAAATGTTCAATGTCACACACGTATAAAGTACATGGTGACTTAAGTGAGAAACTGAGGAGGGAATGAACAATTCTGCTATGTTTTAGAGGTTATATAAGAAATGGATTTCAAATCTGTATTCTAACAAACTTGATATCTGTCTGCAAAAATGAGTATGATCTCATCAACAAACAAGAAATCCATACTCTGACAGCAGAAACAACATAAGCAAATGGCATCAGAACATCAGAATGTCACCTGTTGCGGTACTTATATAATTTCATGTCAACTTGAAGATATTTAAAAGTGCAAGGGTGGGATTTATTTACCACAATTCTTCACTGTCTCAACATTATTTTGTGGTCTTGTGGTGAAGCATAATACAGTATTATAGATCCTACATGACACTATTTTAGTAGTAGCAATAATAATAATGACATATGGCTCCTTCTTCATTATCCTTCTCATAGCGAGAAAATAATTTTTAGGCATTTTATTTAAACATGGGAGACAAATGACTGCTGCAGCTTTTGAAATGAATATGATGAAAACCATCACTTGTCTCTGGTGACCAATTCAGAAAGGAACTCCCACAGGGAAGCATTCTGTTTAAGTGGGCTAAGTGATTGAACATCAGTCATGTGAGTTTAAAGCTTGAAGAGATGGCAAAATATTATTAATTTAATATCACTTTAATGTTAAAAAGTATGCCCATAGGGACCCTTCAACAATTGATTGGACTACCAGAATACCTAATTGGAGATTAATCTCTAATAACCTCTTCATATCACTTATAAGTTTAAATGAAGTCCAAATAAAAAAGAACATATCATTCAGTGGTATCTTCACAGTTAATCCTTTGAAAAACTATTAATTCTTACAAATACAAAGAAGTTCATTTACATTTTTACCCAATTAGATACTGTGTCTACTTAACACGAGAATTAAAAATAGAGACAGTTCTTTATCCAGTATGAACTTCTCCAAAAACTTTTTAAGGGGATATTTCAGATGTCTTTTGTTCAGATGTTTAGATTTCAGTTGTTCCTTAGACTTTTCCGATGCCACCATTGCTTCAAAGAGATGTTGCCATGTGGGACAAGAATCAAAGATGACAAATGTTGGGACCTAGGGGGCGCTCCAGCAATTGAACAGGTCTTCAGTAGTGACTGCAATTGTGGACAATATTCAATACAGACAGAGCATGAAGTACAGAGGCTTCTCATCCTATGCCAGGGCAAAGAAAGTCAATGTATTTTCCCATGGGGATATATAATGGGGTTTACAGATCTCTCACAAAGCATGCACAACATACAGAAAACATATTGCATAGTCGATGGGTAATATAGCAGGCAACATAATAAGTCAGCAATGAGGTGAGTCACCATCTTGGCCTAGCGCTAGCTGACCACAGATGCTCTGAGCCCTGCCCAGGGGTTTGCTACATTGTGTGGTGTTTTAGCTACAGAGCCTGTTTACTCTTATCTACAGATAACTTCAAGTCACAGGGACTAGCCAGAAGTAAGGAGGACACATCTTATATGATAGCTCCTTTAGGACATTCCTGCATGGTCCAAGGGAGTTATGAAAGGGATTGTGTCTAGGCATGAGAATGTATATTAGGATTTATTTATATCCCATAACCGCAAGAGTCTTTATCCAAGAGAGTCAGCTTTACAGCCTCATGCCCATAGAGGATTTAGCTGCCTTGCATGATCACTCAGTCCCTCAGTGTACCACTGGCAAATTGGTGACATTTAAGAGTAAAGTGTCAAAATTCAGACAGAAACTTTTAACTCACTACCATTCAGTAGAATCCAACTCACAGTCACTCTGTGAGGCCTGGGGAAGTCTCAGAAATGCAAAGATGCCTACACAGGTCAACAGAATGACACTGCTAACGTCCTTGAGAGTAACACTTGGCTTGTGTGTGAATAAAAACCTAAAGTTTGGCAGTTTGGACCCACAGAAGCGAGTGCTGGTGAGATACCCTCAACTGCAATGGGTCATTATTATTGTTTCCGCTTGTGTGTCGGTTTTGTCTTGCTTTTTTGGTATGCCAATTGTGGATAAAGAATAGATGGAGAAAAGGAAGGCGGACCGTGTGCTCATGTAATAGCCCACTGGTGAGATGCTGGTGTGAATGTATTGGACGGAGGATACTTAATAAATTGAGTCTAAAAAAAACTTGAGTCTAATCCAGGAAGCAGTCTTGGTGGTAAGGCAGATTACATTTAGGGCGGGCAACTGCAAGGTCAGTGGCTTTAATCCACCAGCCGCTGCTGGGAGAAAGTGGAGGCTTTCTACTCCGCTACAGATGATATTGTGGAAACACGCAGGGAGAGCTCTCCTCGGACCTTGGGGCCCACTAGAGTCAGGAGGACCTCGTAGGCAGTGAGCTGAGATGAGCTGAAGCCTAGCATGAGAGAGTCAAAAGAGAGGAAGAAGATGACTTATTTGGTCAATAGGAAGCTAGAAGCCCAAGATACAGAAAAAATCCGGCTGTGGAAATAAAATGTCTTTCCTTTTGTTTTGTGTATCTCAGTAAATGGTTGAGAGATATCATCCTCATCCCTAATGCCCCCGATTAGCTTAGCAGCATTGCAAAGCTAGTTTGTTAACTTTGTCTCAAAGAACTCTTTCAAGCAAGAATGTGCTGAAATATGACAGACTCTTTTATTAAATATTATTCTGAAAGTAAAATGAGAAAGTCACCAAGGACAAACATTCTCCTCTGGTAGATTTTGTCTAACTGTTTTCTGTTAGTTTTCCTTCATCAAGATTTTAAGCAATTAATTCATAAATATTAGCATTTCATTAATTGCACCTATATTAACATTTCATGTCAGAAGGGATGGGAGTTTATAAGCAAATTTCTAATTACATTCAAAAAAGTAAAATATGAAGAAGTTTTTTCTACCAATGCTGGTATTGAGAAGGTCTAGAATTAGTTTTATCTTGAATATACATACATTCTAGGATGAAAGTATGATACTGAGTTTGAATAATCAATTTTACAGGTAAAATATGAATAGCATACTGGTACCATTAATGAGCTAATGAATTTTAGTTATTTCTCTGAATTGAAAAAGGAAACCATGCATTTTTAATCAATAGGAAATATAAGAAAATATAATATGTTCTATATGTTTATTTAAATAATCACTAAGTTAAGTGAAGCATAAGATAAAGATATTTTTATTTGGATCATTTTTCCAAGAGAAAATTGTCTCCATGGAATAATGCAATAAAACAAGAAGTTGTTTGAGAAAACTTGTCTTATTTTTTATTTTAATAATAATTCAGAGACCTACTATTTTGAGATTCACTCATAATTTATAATACTAACCTTTATGCTAATTTACCATAATTTAATTTGTTTTATATAAAAACTGCTTTCACACTGGCAGTGCATTACATTTCATTTGTTTAGTAATCCCTTTTACAGGAACTCCTGAGGCCTAATGAGGTGGTAATCTGGGGAACAATGACTTTGGGGTTTCGAATGGCATAAATTATCTGTGTATTTGCTTTATCCCTTGTCAGACTCATTTTAATTTCCTTGGGGGGGGCGGGTTCCAGATAAGAGAAATTTGGATGATGAATAACAAAAATAAAGGTAACTTGTGAATTATATCTACATTTGACTTAAATACTCATTAATTTTTAAGAATATCAAGTTTTTTGTTGTAATTTCCCCTTAATAGTGTGACTCTTTTGCTTGATTTTTAAATAATACACTAGAAATAAATAGCATTTATTTCTCTTAACTTTTATAGAAGCTGAATACTATTTTGAAAAACCCTTTCCTTACTATATCCCTGCCCTTTATTCTGTTCTTGAGTTGTTTTATGGTGTTTGCAAACAAATTCTTTACAAATGGCATTGCCATTTATCTAATTAGTTACTAATTTTCAATTTTCATTTGAAAAGTCTCACTTCTCTGAAGAGGTTTTCCCTGACTCTCAGCTAAGTTATACATCTAAATGTGATCTTCTCTTTGATAATATCCTTTTCTTTCTTTTCTTGGTACTTACAAAATTTATATATGTAAATTCATGTTTTTATTTGTGTCACTATTTTATCTCTTCCACTAGACTAAATAAATCGAAGAATTGAAGAATAATGTGCATTTGGGTTCATTATTCCCTATTGAGTACATTGATTGTTATATGGAAGTAACTCAATAGGCATATAGAAAATTAATTGATTTTGAAATTTAACCCTTTACAGAACTATCATCTTTACTAAAATCTCGGAATCCAGTATACAGCATATGCAATAACACATACATTTATATTTATAATGATGCTCTGAGCCTACAGTATAAAGCTCAACATTCTCTACTGAAGAAGGCAGGATATGTATACTCTTTTTAGATATATTTTCATACTAATATTTTAAAGGTGCTTATTGAAATTTATGTTGTGGGGAAAATGTACCTATATACAAAACATCTCCTATATCTATCCAGTTTATATACATTTCAGAGTACTAAAATTTTACTCCCTTACCATTGTGCCTCCCTCTAAAAAAATCTAAAAATTGCATCCTTAAGAAAACCAATCCCCCAGGGCTGAGCCCCAGTGATATAGTGGTTGTGCACGGGACTGCGGCCCACTGGGACAGAGGTTTGATTCCCACTCACAGGAGCAAAGGCTGGGCCTCCTACTCCCACCACCAGGGCAGTGATACCTAAAGAAAAAAGAAAACCAATCCCCCAAAACAAACTCTGTGTCATTGAATCTATGACAGGGCAGGATTGAACTGCTCCTCTGAATTTCTGAGCCTGTAACTCTTTATGAGCTGAGAAAGCACCCTCGTTAAGAAAATGAGATAATTGTACAGTTTGCAAAGTTTGACATTCAGCTGTTAGTAGCAGATTATTGAATAGCAGCTACAGAGACAACAAAACATTTCTGATCATTATAGCCTGGTCAAGTACCCGCCATGCTAATGTTCTTCAATTATATTTTTCAATTAATAATTTCAGATTTACTGTGTGGGAAAGAACATTTTTCTGAATATGGAACCCCCATGTAGTGAGGGCTCCCTTGGATCAGCGTGTTAGGAAAGTCAGTAGCTGCCATGCTGATTGACTGAAAGCAACAGAAAACCCTGAGGCCTTCTGGTTCAGTTGGGATTGTAATGATGGACTAGCAAGATAAAAGTCTGCCAGAACATTAGCTTTGACTGTATGACAATGCCCTTCCCAAGAAGATATGATGCCGTGTGGATGAATATAGATTGAAACTGTGGATCCTGTCAGCAGCACTCATTTCACTCAGAAAGCTACTGTGCTGGAGGAAGCTGTGTCTGCTCAGGGTTAGGACTCCAGCAATGTGTGAAAAATTCATTTTCTCAGCTGGAAACACTCATGTATCTAGTTGTACAAGTGGTAAGTTTGGGGTCCATACTAATGCTGAAGCTTAGAAGGAGGAGGTATCTGGATGCTGGCCCCTCGTAGGAGTGAGTGGATACTTCTTGTTGTAATCCTGGGGCACGAAGGAAGATCACATACTGCTCCAAATAATTTTTTTCCCAGGATTACTTGAAGCTCTACTTTCCAAATGTATCCTGATGGCATGCAGTAATTCATTTTCCTCTCTGTAGAACAGATGCAGTTGTCATCATTTTTATTATTTCTCTGACTGATTCTCTCCTTCTGACTCCACAGAGCAGAAAATTCACCCTCTAGAATGAAGAGGGGATAGATTTCTTTCTTTAAAAAACTTCTTCCAAAATAAAATATTTGGAATGAAGTGACAAACATATTTCTACACTCTCATATTAGGGAATTAATGAGTGATTTTGGAATTAGACAATTCTTCATGGGACTTTGTACAAGAGTGACTTTCATTCTCTAAGCATCATGGGGATGGGGTTGCTGTATGGATTTAATGAGATATGATATTTTAACATGACACAAAGCTTTCTGTAATGCTAACTAATGCCATTATTCTTTTAAATTATATTCTTCTTTTAATTCCACAGAAGCATATATGTGCACATACATGCATGTATATATAAATATATATAACATCAGTGAGTTCATTTTTATCTGAAAAATAGAGTCAGTATCTTTAAATTTCATCTGAGACTAGAAGAATGTGATGATGCCTGACTTCCATTACTTACCAGTTTTATAAAAATTGATACAGACTTTCTCAATCCTTAGAAGTCTAAATGCCAGAAACTACTGTCCTAAAATAATCTTTGACCCAAAGAATGCTTAACTTATAGAAAATCATTCTTATCACATGCAAATAAAATTTTCTGAGGGTCATCCAAAAACCTTTGCACCAATACATTGACAGGGGATTATCAGAGACTTATAATGGATTAAGGAGATATGGAACAAGGGATATCATTGATGATGTCATATAAAACTGGGCTGAAAGCAGATTAGACCCGAGGGCCAATGTGGTCACGTAGTTACATGTTGCATTACATAGTCACTCATAGGACTATTAAAAGTACTGCTAGTCATTTCCCCCCACTTGGATTGGTTGTCCCCCTTTTTCTACCAAAGAATATGCACTTGTGTTCTCCAAGACATGTATGCTCCCTTCTCCCTCTCCTGGCTTGATTTTATCATGATTATCCCTCATCTCTCTCCTAGGAATGTCAGTCAGTCTGGAAGGGACCTTGTCATATCTTTGCATAGCAAAGTATTCATCCTACCTTCCCACTAAGTATTCATCCTACCTTCCCACTCTCAAAGAAATCTGATCTTAGCTGACAAAAGGAATCCTCCCTCCACTAAGGTGACCTTCAACATATATACATAGAGAGGATGGTGCCTGGTTGATGGACCCAAGTCAGGCTCTTTACCAAGCTGTCCAGCCAATCTTGCCAGTAACCTGGATGGCATGAAAACCTTAGCTTGCACACATCCTGCTGTTCATCTCTACAGCAGCGGACTCACACTGCATGTATTATTCCAGGTGGACTACAGAAACAAACTCATAAATACTCACAAATGTATAAGAGCTTTATATGAGGAATTCTCTATTAAGAAACCATCCCAGCCCAGTTCAGATCATGTCCATAAATCCAATATTAGCACATATGTCTGATACTAGTCTGGTGGTGATCGCAGGAAGATCACAGGCCAGTGGGTACAAAGTATTTTGGATTCAATGGTGATGTAAGCTTCTCAGTGCTGATATGGATCTCCACAGGGTTCTGGCTCCATCAGTGTAGCTCAATGTGGCTTGTCAGCAGAAGATGAAGCAGAGAGAGACTTCCAGTGAGCTATGTATCACCATTGTGCCTCCAAATGAGGTCATCAAGTTTCAATATTATTGACAGGCCAAACTTCATCCCTTCACTCTTAATGATCTCAAATTGACCCCCCATTATGTATCTACCACACTGTGTCTATTCTTTTGTGACTAACTTCACTCAATCTAATGGTGTCCAGAGAATCTCCATGTCTTGAGATGTTTCATGGTTTCATCCCTGTGTTTTAGGGTTCTGTAGTGTTCTATTGTAAATATATTGAAGGTATTTTTTGTTCTTTTTTTTTTTGGCATCACTGCTCTCTGGTGGTGGGAGTAGGAGGTCCAGCCCCACTGCTGGAATTGAACCTCCGACCCAGTGGGCCGCAGTCCTGCGCACAACCACTACGCCACCAGGGCTCAGCCTGAAGGTGTTTGTTGTATTCATTCTTATACCAATGGGGATTTAGACTGATTCCAACTGCTTGCTGTTGTGAACTATACAGCAATGAACATGTGACAGTTATATCTGTTCATAATTTGCCCCTTGTTCCTGTAGGGTACATGCCCAGCAATGGTATTGCTGAATCACTAGATATTTCTATTGCCAGCTGATGTACACAAGTGTTTGGTTTTTAATGTCTCTTTAATCTATATTGCCTACTACTGTGTGAACTTTCTCTGTTATATGTGATAGCCTGCATATACCCTTCATAAGTGCCCTTATAGCTATCTTAATTTTTTCAATGATGATCCTAATAGCTTTCGGTTTTACATTTCCGTCTCTGATCCACCTTAAGTTTTTTTGTGTGTGCAGAGCTTGAGATATGGGTCTTGTTTCATTTTTCTACAGATTGATATACAGTTTTCCAGCATTATTTACTAAAGCTGACATCCCCTTCCCATTTACTGTTTCTTGGGCATTTGTCAAAAATTAGTTGTCTGTGGGTAGAATTTTATTTCTGGGTTTGTTTGTCTGTCTGTTTGTTTGTTTGTTTTTCCTTATCCATTGGTCTATGTATCTATCACTATACTCGTACCACCTGTTGCTGTGTAGCAGACATTGGCATCAGGTAGCGTAGGCCATCTATTTTGTTCTTCATTTTGATAAATTCCTTGTTCACCGTGGGCTCCTTCCCTATTCATTAGAAGTTTGGCAATAGATTTTTCATTTCTTTAAAGCATGATGTTAGGATTTGTAAGGGATTGCATTGCATTTCTATATTACTTTAGATAGTATTGATATTTTCACAATATTGAATATTCTTATCATTAATGCAGGATATTTTTTCATTCATGGTTGCTGTATTAATGCTCTCTAATTTACATTGCACAGTTCCTTTACCTTAGCTTTATTCCTAAGAATTTCAGATTTTGTCTGGCTATTTGGGAATGCTCTTGTATCCTTGGTGATTTTTTTCAAAACTTTCATGCCTAGTTTATTTTAGTTCAAATTGATTTTCTTGTTAATCTTGTTTCCTGCTACTTTACTGAATTCTTCAATGGCTTCCAACAATCATATTTTAGAGACTTGGGAGTTCCCTCTCTATAAAATTATACTGTCTGCATATAATTACTAATTAATATTTTTTCTGTTATGTGATTGCTAAATATCTTTTCCCAGTCTGTCAGTTTTTGTTTTACTCTTTCAATGAAGTCTTTTGATGAACACAAGTGTTTGATTTTTAATGTCTCCATCTATTTTGTCTGATACCATGAGTGTTCTTCTTCTGTTATATGTGGTAACTCATGTATGCCCTTCATAAGTGCCCTTTGGTTACCCCAGTTTTCTCAATGATGATCCTAATAGCTTTGGGTTTTACATTTGGGTCTCTGATCAACCTTGAATATTGTGTGTGTGTGCAGATTGTGAGATATGGGTCTTGTTTCCTTTTTTTGCAGATGGATATACAATTTCACTTTTTCTCTCCCCAATTGTACTTCCTTAAATTCTTGTCTTATGGTTCTAGCTAGAACTTCCAGTACAGTGTTGAATAAGAGTGACAATAAAGGGTATTCTTAATAGGTTCTCATTTTCAGTGGGAATATTTTCAGCTTTTATAATTGAGTGTGATGTTGGGTGTTGATTTTTCATGTGTGACCTTTGCTGTGTTGTGGAATTTTTTTTCTAATCCTTATTGAGTGCTTTTTTTAAGAATGGATGTTGGATATTTTCAAATGCTTTTTCTGCCTCAATTGATATGATTATATTATCTGTATCCTTTTTATTGTTTATGTAGTAGATTGCATTGTTTTTTTAATGTTGGAACTAATCTTTTATCAGTATATGAATCCCTCTTGATCACAATGTATTATTTTTTATATGTTCTTGGATTCTATTGGCTAGAATTTTGTTGCAACTTTTTGTATCTATGTTCATGAGGGATATTTGATATTGGAGTTTTCTATACTGGTGTGTTCTTTGCCTGGTTTTTGGTAAGAAGAGTTATCCTGAAGTCATAAAATGAATTTGAGTTTCCTGTCCCTGTGTTCTAGAATGGTTTGTGAAGAATTGGTGATGTCTTCACTGAATACATGGTAGAATTCTTCTGAGAAGCCATTAGGTCCTGTTTTTTTGTTTTGCTTTGTTTTTGATTGGAAGTTTCTTAAAGACGTTGTCAATTTCTTTTTTTGTTATAGTTTGTTCAAGTTCTTCATGTCCGTTGGGATTAATTTGGGGAAAAGGTGTGCATCTAGGTATTTCTTCAATGATTTCTTTCCTGCTGTTGCTATTCCATTGAGCTAGGGTAGTCATCAGTGGTTGACTTGTTTATTTTGACTTTTGTAATTTCCAGTGTCTGCTGTTGTTTTTTAGGCATTGTAGCCCAGCTGTAGATGGCACACTGGATTCTGGGTTGTACAGAGGGGTTGATGTTCTTTTGTTTGGGTGGGGGAGATAGAGTTAGACATTGTATTGTGTGGAGATTAGGCAGGATTAATAAAGGAGGAAGACCTCGCTGACTAAGATCAAAGATTTTAGTTTCCATTTTGTGTTACAACTTCTTGTGAAGCAAAGCAAAATCCCCACAAGCAGATCAATAATTGACATCATGATAAAATAAGTAAAGGTAGAAATTTATCAAGGATTTTTGTCTTGTTCATATCCACAATCAATTTTCATGAAGGAAGCAGTGAACAGATTAAAAAGGCAAATTGCATTAGTTAAATCTGCAGCACAAACCTCTGGAGCATTGAAGAACAAACATGCTGCTTTGATGAATGGGTTGTATCTAACCCCACCCATGTTATTTTTCATTATCTCATATGAATGTAAAAGTTGGACACTCTTTAAAGCAAACAGAGGAAGATTTGATGTGTTTGAATTCTTGTGCTGACCAAGAATATTGAAAGTAGCATGGCCTCCTAAAATGGCAAACAAATCTGCCTTGGATGAAGTACAACTAAAGTACTCTTTAGTGTACTCTTTAGAACTCCCTCTCTCTCCCTGGTAGTCAGACCAGTGTGCATTCTCATCCAGCTGCCCTGTTCTAACACATGTGGGGTGTAACTTGTGTGCCAAGTCAACTGTGGACCACGGTTGACCACATTGCTGAAGTATTCTACACCATGCTGTCTCCCCAATTTGCTAGTTAGACTTCATCTAAAACCTTTAGATGTGCTGTCAGAGGAGTCCAGCAACTAGAGAACAACATCATGCTTGCTCAAGTGGCAGGGCAGTAAAATAGAGGAATGCACAGAAGGAAATGGATTGTTACACTAGCTGTGATAATGTGCATAGACAAGGAACAAACTGTGTGGACTAGATCATGGTTTCTTCTGTTTCCTAGGATTGCTAAAACTGATTTGATGGCATCTAACAGCACAAAAAGAATCTCTGCTTTCAGTGATGTAAATATTAGTATTATCGTTTGTTAAAGTTCCATTTTATTTTCCATTTTGAATTGATTTCTCTGCATGGTGGTATGTGGGTATCTCTCACAACAAAATAATAATAGTAAAATTGAATTAATATAAGAAGTATATTTGAACAGTGTGAGAGTTAGGTTTTTTGTGCCACATGTCACCTACATGAAGATATAGGTGGATGCTAGCCTGCCAATCCAGCTGCAGTTTGGTGCCTTCCTTTGGAGATGCCATCAAGATAAATGGCTCTCGAAAGGCAGGTTTCTCTCTCTCTCTCTCTCTCTCTCTCTCTCTCTCTCTCTCTCTCTCTCATTGTTAGACCAGTGTGCAGCCTAATCTAACTGCCCTGTTTCAACACATGTGTGGCGTAACTTGTGTGCCAAGTCAACTGTAAACCATGGTTGACCACAATTCTGGGCTATTCTACACCAGGGTGCCTCCCACTTTGCTCTGTCTGTTGCCTTAGGGCTGACTGTGCTGGTCTTGCCACCACTCCAGACATCACACTTTCTGCTACCCATTTTGCATCACTACACCATGAAGATCCACCCCCACTCCCCACCCCCACCCCCCCTTCCCTCTACTACTGTGCTACTGGTGATTGCTACACTTCATCACTTCATCTTCTGATTGTGTGCTTGTCGCCTTGGACTAGTGGCTATATTAGCTGGAAGGACCATCAATTCCACGAACTGGGCCACTAAAGTGAGTTGAACTAAGCTGTCCATACTGTTATGTGTACTAATTTGCTGTTGTGTGTGTATAGATATATACATATGTATATGTAGCTAGATCATGCTGTGCACTGGTCTGAATAGCAGGGAGAAAAAGAGGGGGTGGCCTGGTGGCACCTCCAAAGGAAAACATCAAACATCACCCTGACTGACAGGTTAGCCTCCATCCATACTTTCTTACAGGTGACACGTGACACCAAAAAACCTAACTATCACATTGCTCAAGTTTGTGTGTGTGTGTGTGTGTGTGTGTACATGCACTGGTTTGGCTTCTCTAGTGAACCCTAACAAAGACATTCACTAAGGGAAATAAACATATGAAAAACAAAAATTAAGAAAAAATGCTCAATACCTTTAGTTATCAAGAAAAGAATATTAAAACTGCACAGAGAAATGAATACCTACTTGCTCAAAATCTAAAACAAAGCTAAAATTTTCCAAGAAGTAGGATTCTGACTTACAGCAACTCTCCTCATGTGGTACGGAGCACAATTGCTCCATAAGAATGACTTAGCTGTAATTGTGATAGAAAAACATTTCTAATTCTGTCTTCCATGAAGTGATGCTCGGGTTAGCTCAAACCACGGTCCTCTTCGAACCTACTTTCCAACTAGAAAATATGTTTTAAAAACTAAAACCAACAAATATTTGCCAGGATATGAAGCACATCAAAACTTTCATGTATTGCTAATAATGATGCAAAATAGTACATTAACTTAGGAAAATCGTTTGGAGACTACCTTTAGTTTATAAGTTAGCAATCTCTTACTTAGGCATTTATACACCCCAAAGAAATGAAAATGTAAGCTAATGAGACTTGTACAAGAATGATTGCAGTTTTCCTTTACATAATAGCCCCATACTGAAATAGGCCATATGTGTATAAACAGGAGAAAGGGTTAATGTATTGTGATATGTGCATGTAATAGAAAGCATATGATAGCAAAAAAGAATGGCTTATTGGTGCTCATTAGTGAGTTGAATAAAACTTGCAAGAATAGGTAACTATATTGAGTGAAATTAGCTTTAGATAAAACATTATGCAGTATATATTTAACTTATCTGAAGTTCTAACAAAAGCAAAAACAAAATGAAACATTATGATTAAAGAAATAAGAACTGGACTGATTCTGGAAGATAAGTGAGATGAATGAGAAGGTCATACAAGCGAATCTTTTGGAATGATGCTAATGATTCATATTTTCATAGATACGTACTTAACAAAATGGACACATTTTTAATTACTTAAGAAAGTCATCTTTTCACTCTTTTTGAATTATGTTTCAATTTAGGAAGATATCTTTCTGAAGAGGAATCAATTACATTTGAAAGAGGTTTTTAGTGAATTGGGAGACATTTCTGGAATTTAAGGATTAAAAAATGTACTGTGAAAAAGACTTTGGTGTTGAGAAGTTTAGCCTTCAAGGGAATGAAATGTCATCGCTTTTCAGAAAGAAAATATGGTCATATTGTTGTTTATTTTTGGAAATATCTGGTGAATGCTTTTGGATAATGAGAAGAAATGAGTAAAGAGGAGGTTTGGAAAAAAACCCAACTCAATGTTGATGGTAGCTAGATGCGGCCTGGTGGGGCAGTGGGCCATGTGCACGGCGGTCTGCTAACCCAGGAGTCAGCAGTGAGGACACACAAACAGTTCCGTGCAAGAAAGACGAGGCTTTCCACACCCCAAAAGGTTTGCATACTGAATAATCTGCAGGGACAATTCTACTCTGTCAGAGAGGCTCGTCATGAGTCAATACTGACCTGGTAACTGTTAGCATTTGCTTCCCAACTCACCTGCTCGTGCACAAGGTTAGATTTTTCAAGGCTTTACATTAATCACAAATGTTGAAGCACAACTGCATAAAGTCTGAAATGCTGTATATGAATGTACCTGTGAGTCCTATTAACATCTGCTTTACAGCCCTGGTGGCACAGTGGTCATACCATGGGCTGCTAAACTCAGAATGAGGTTCTCAAACCCAAGAAAGAGGAGGGTTGCTTCTTGCCTACAAGGTAGTCTTGGAAAACCTCAAAGGCAGTTCTCCTCTGCCCTCTAGAGCCACTGTGAGTCAGAATTGATGCAAGGACAATGAGTTTGCTTTTAATTAACAACTGTCTAAAGTTAAAAGTCAAATTTCTTATCTGCTTAAAATCATTACAGGCATTTAATATGTCTTTGGACAAGTAGAAAAAGTTCAATAAATTTATCAGGTTCTTTTTCATTTCTTGGTGAATCACTTATTCAGCTTGAGCAGATTTGAGGAAATGCTAATGCATTATTATTTACATTGAAGGAACACACATATCAGGCATGCTGAGATTAACATGAGATTAACATACAGAATTATACTTGGCAGTTTACTCTTCTGTTCTCCTTAAAGGTAGTCCAACTCCTTCAGCCTTGTCAGTAATTTTCATAATAGTTGTTTTCAAAGACAATCATTTTCAGTCCTTCTAACAGAAGAAGAACAAAGCCCTGATAATGTAATAGTTATATGTTGGGTTGTTAACCATCGTGTAGCAGTTTGAAATAAACAGCTGTTTCATGAGAGAATGCTCAGGCTTTCTACTTCTTCTGTAGTCTCAGGAATCTCCATGTATCTCAGTGGCCCTCTAATCAACCTGTGGCTAGATTAGCAGGCTTATTTTGCCCCACAGTGTAACTATGAGTCACAGTTGACTCTGTATAGTGTTTTTGTTTTTAAACAGAAGCAGGGAATTTTCTAGAGGTTCCTATATTTTAAAATGATTCATATTTTAAAAGTTTACGAAAACTGTACAAGAAAAATCTGAGTGTGTTAGGCAGGGTTCTTTAACAAAATCAGGATATCTATGATTATAAAATAAAGATTTATGGTAGATAGATAGGTTTATGTAGCTAGGAGTACAGCAGCTAACTAGTACAACATTATAGCACACAGCATTATAGAGGGCTCAGTTCAACTCATTTTTGTGGGACAGTTAATATATTGAAGGTACTTCAACACAAGCTGGCTGCTGGTCTAAGGTCAAGAAAGCAGACAGCAGCATCTGTCCTCAGGCAAGAAAAACAAAATTGGCCCCAAGGCAACACACATGGCAGGGTGGGGTGGCAACAGCAGGAAGATGATAGATTGAGGTGGAGGCTAGAGGAACCAAAGCAGACCTCAATGAAGATTCAAGCTCTAGAGATGCAAGGCATGGCAACAGGATCCATGGATTGGTTCAGCCTACACTATAGCAGCATACAGTTGAGGCAAAGGACTAGTTTAGGCAGCAGCATACTAGTCTGATCAACAGGAGAGAGAAGAAAGTTGCTTGGAATGCCATTTATCTCAGTTGCCATCCAATCAACTTGTGGCTAGATTAACAGGCATAACTCTTCCCGCTTGTTCCTATGGGAGCTATGTTGGCTTAGAAAACCCATCTATCACACAGGGAGGGAAATAGAATTGAAAAAAGGAAAGAAAGGACGAGAACTCAAGCATGTCAAGAAAAACTTTTGATGTTGGCTAGTTATGAGCATAAACAGTAGAAAAACTAGGAAAGAATTAAATATTCCACATTTTCTCATAGCATACACTGTCTAATGTCTCCCTTCACCCACTTCCCTATTGTCTGTACTCCAAGGAGGAAGTTATATGCAGATCCTTATAATTGGTTCTCCCTTCCTACCCTACCTTCCCCTCATCCTCCCAGTATTATCACTGTCACCACTGGTCCTGAAGGGATCATGTTTCCTGGAGTCCCCATATTTTTATCTCCTATCTGTACCAGTGTACATGAGAAAATAACAATAATTTATATATTATCAGGGGTTGCTGAGGGAGAAGGGAGTGGGGGGGGGAATATGAGGAGCTAATACCAAGGGATTAAGTAAAAAGAAAATGTTTTGAAAATGATGAATGGCAAAAAATGTACAAATGTGCTTTGTATACAATGGATGGATGGATGGATTGTGATAAGAGTTGTATGAGTTCCCAATTAAATGATTTTAAAAAAATTCCACATTTAATGGCAAGCTCTTTGGATGTTAT